>BPTQ01000002.1:254722836-254751657 GCA_019973895.1 Chrysanthemum seticuspe | reverse complement strand
AACCAGGTTCTTACTTGGGTTCTTTTTAGAATGATCAACCGGTTTTTGACCAAAAAAGTTTATAAAACTGAAAACTGTCAACTCTGTTCAAACCGAAACCACTCGAAACTAGGATTAAACAATTGACTATAACTACATTATACCAATTTACTTTGATCTAATCCGATACGATGACTTAAGGTTTGTACTTTGTTCCAAAACTAAAGGATTTGAGAATTGTCTATTCGTATTACTCTGTCAATATACACTAAAACTGAAAACTCGATTACATCCGTGTGAAAATACTGACTATACTCGTGTTTAACTGATTTGTTAGTACTTGGTTGTCTAGAGGTGGTGACTTGTTTGGAATTTGAGTAAAACACGTCATTAGGTTTGTGTGGAATATAACTGACTAAACTTTAGTTTTGATTCGATTTGTGACTAAATTGAATAGAGTGGGTAATTTGATTGAGATTATAGAATTAATGGTGACTAATTTGAACAAATGTGATGAATTACTGGTATCTTAAGTTTTATACTTGTGTTTGACGTTGAAAACTATTTTTGACTTTTACTCTCAAGGTTGAATGTTCCCAGGTTTGACAAACACATAGAATTAGGTTTGGTTTATGGTGATGAGATATCGTTTAGGTTGGGTAAAGGTTCGTGACGTAGTGGGTAAAGGTTTGAATATGGGTAAAACGAAGAGACAACTGAAAACAACTGAAAGTTGGGTAACAAAGTCAACAAAAGTCAACAGAGAAGCAAAATGGGTATAAGTTTGGAAATGGGTGATGCAGTGCTTGGAAATGGGTTGGATTTGCTATAGAGTAGTGGTATTTGGTTTGGATTAAGATACACAAACAGTTTGGACCCTTGTAAGTTGGAACTCTCATTTTCAGTTTTTATCAAAAGTTGCAGTTTGTGTTCATATTTTGAATTCTATGGTCATTAAGTAGTGTAAACAAGTTTAATCAGTGGTAATTAAGATATTAGAGTTAGTTTAATGGGTGAGATAAGTTAAATCAGTGTTTAGCTTAGTTTTGATTTCAAATCAGTCAATATAAGGTGTGTTTGGATTACTGCACAAAATGAGTTTAAGGTTTGTTCAGTGGTGGAGATCTGTTGGTTCATGATTGTTTAGTCAATTTGTGCTCATATCAGTCATAAAAGTGTGCCTACATTAGCTCAAAAGTCAAAATCACATATAACTGTCTCATTATGCTTATCTGTTAAGAGTTTAGGAAATCAAAACCTTGTTTCATGTTTGGAATTCAGTAGCATAGCCTAATCTAGTTTCATTTAACCATATTACATCAATATCAGTTAACAAATTAGGATCAAAGCTCACCAAAGCCAAACTTGTCTCAACTGTCAAAAGTCAAAATATTTGAAAAAACCAGTTTTTGGCCAACTAGTAAGATTTTTCTTGGGTTCATTCTTGGACCAAATCAAGTGAAACTCAGGGTTTTTAAAGTTCAACAGGTCTACTTTCTTATTGTTATTTTAGTAGAATTTTAGTAATTTTCTTAAGCCCTCAAATAAGCTCATCAAGCAGGGCTTATATGCCCTGCTCACAAGCTCAGTCAGAGCTGAGCTTTTATCCAGTTCTTGCAGAGCTTATTCCAAGCTCCTCAGAGCTTCTCTTGATCTCATTTTTGGTTTACAGTTAGCCACCCAGGTCCTCTTGAGGTTCCAATTTGTGGTTTTCAAATTCAGCTTATTGTGAGGCTTATTTCTTGGCTTAAAGTAGTACCCTCAAATCTGTTTTTAGCATAAAACTCAAAACATCCAAATCTGTTGAGTTAGCTTATCAGAGGTTAAAGGTAGTTGAAATAAGTTGCATTTGGGTCATTTTAACATAATATAGCTTCTGTGTTGGTTTGGTACCCTTTTGGTACACTTTGGCTTTTTCAAGTGCTTATTACATAAGCACTAGCATAGCAGTTCCATATTCCTACACACAACACCATGTTTTTCTATTTTTCCTAGATTCATAATATCATTTTAGAGTTTTCCTGAAATTTTCATAATTTTCCAACACTGTTTGCTATTTTTCTTAATTAAAAACAGTTTTTAGGTAATTTTAAATAGCTTTTAATACAATTAAATCAGAAAAAGTTCAAAAAAATAATTTTTCATTTTTTTTAGGTTTAGATAAATATAAAAAGTAAAAAAAGTAATTTTCCAGATTTTTCATAGTTTATTTTGTAATTTTTAGTAATTTAATTAGTTTTTAATAGTTTAAAATTCATAAAAAATAGAAAAATAATCAGAAAAATATAAAAATAGTTTTGAAAATTCTATTTTGTTGTTTTAGATTTTTCCAAGTCATAATTTTATTTTTCTAGCTTTATTTCCTATTTTCTTGTAATTTAGGTTATTATTTAATAGTTAAAAATAGTTTTTAATTAATAATAATTAGATAAATAGTTATAAAAATAATTTTCTTTTTCTTAAAATTTTCTTATATCATTAGGTTTGTAAAAATATCATTTTCATATTTTTAGGATTAATATTGTGTAAGTTTCACGTTTTTATTTGTACGTCACGTAGTATTTTATTCAGTTTTGTAAAAACATAAAATCAAAAACATCAGTTTAAATTTAGTGATAGCGTTTATTTAATATAGTTAATCTTTTTAATTTCCTTTAATTTGCATTTAAGCCCCTTTAGTTTTAAATAACTCAAAATCCTTACTGATCGCTATCCTTAGTGATCATTCGACAATCTGATTGTGTTAAACACCAGTCATCCTCCGTGGGACTTAACGACCCGGGAATCCACTGTATTCTCCTGATCTAAATTGCAATTGGTGTGTGAGCTGTTTTAAGTTCCTTACGGCTGGTCATTCATAAGTGGCTAGCTCGCGTGAGAAAACTTGACGGTTCTGCACCAATCAAGTGCAAAGGCGGCAACAACGTGAAATGAAAAAACGGTTTTAACATGTAACCATACCTAGCACTATAAGAAAAAGAACTTGAAAGTGAAAGAATAAGTTAGAGTAGATATCATTGTGTTGATATATTTTTTTAAATGATTTGTGATTCTACCATATCTTTTTTGTAAATGTGATGTTGTTTGGTCTAGTTTGTTGTCAAAGGAGGTATGAGCGTATGACAATCAAATGAAGGCCGGTAAAAAGAATGGACAAAAAAAGGTGTTATCATAAACTAAAATCTATAAAAAAATATATATAAACCAAAATATAAAAAGTATGTTCTTTTCTTTTTCCATAT
Organism: Chrysanthemum seticuspe; assembly: GCA_019973895.1. Taxonomy (NCBI): domain Eukaryota; kingdom Viridiplantae; phylum Streptophyta; class Magnoliopsida; order Asterales; family Asteraceae; genus Chrysanthemum; species Chrysanthemum seticuspe. Next base: position 254,748,436 of record BPTQ01000002.1, on the reverse strand, counting down.
CACAAAGAGTGTTGATACTCACATTATTTTTTTATACATATACCATAATTGTGCATTACTGCTTTATACAATATGCATTACAGTATTATACAATGTGGTGTAAATATAAAAAAATGGCGTCAATATCAATCCCCTATCACAAAATATGCTTTAGTCCACTCGGGATGTGCGTGTGCACTATCTGCAATAAGCGAGCCTTTACAATTATTGTAGGATTCCATAAGAGAAAGAGTATCCCAAGGTATCTTAACAAAAGTTGAGAACAAGATCATTAAAATGATTGTTTTGAAAAGCAAAAAAACTCTATGATCACAATCAACACAATCTTTCTTCCAAATGTTGAGAAAATATATTTCTGGATACTGTATTGTACTTCATATATTTGATGTGTCAACTTTGTTATTTTGTTTTAACCAACAAAAAAAACCTAACAAGTAAGTGATATCTAGTTGGTTGATTATAACTTTTTCAAAACTATTTGACAGATATATAATAAACACTTATTATTGTAGAAACTAGAGACCGAATGCAAGTCTTATTGAATTGATAATGAACTAGGTACAAGCAATGAGTATATATAATACAAAGAAATGGTATAACCCTAAAAGCTAAATGAGTCGTGGGCCTCTTATGGACTACTATGGTAACATCTCCTCTCAAACTCACAATGCTGCAGTGAGAAACATTGAGAGTTTGTCAGTCAGAAAATGAAAATGTGGTCTAGAGTGTGGCTTGAGTAGAGAGATAGTCCTAGCCTGAAGATGATGACAAGTGAAATGACAATCTATCTCAATATGCTTGGTGTCCTCATGAAACACCGAGAAACACGTAATCTGAATAGCACTACGATTATCACAATGTAACGGAGTAGAGTTACTAATACGAACACCCATATCTGCAAGCAACTAACGTAATCAAACAATCTCACTAGTAGTCACTGTCATGGCTCGGTACTCAACTTCAGTAAAAGATTTAGAAATAACATCTTGTTTCTTACTCTTTCACAAAATCAAGGAATCACCAAGAAAAATACAAAACCGAATAGTTGACTTGCGAGAAACAGAATCCCCAGCCCAATCAGAATCACAATAAGCACGCAGGTCCAAAGCAGACGTAGAAGGGAACAAAAGTGTCTGAAACTGAGTACCACGAAGATACATGAGAATGTGCAAAACAGCAGCCCAGTGAACTATTGTGGCAGCAGAGACAAACTGACTAACAATATGAACTGCATAAGAGATATTTGGACGTGTAACTTTAGTATAATCCAAACTGCCCACAATAGTCCGATACAAACTTGGGTCTGGCAAAGGATCACCATCTGTTGGAGAGTATTTGGTCTTAGCATCAATAAGAATATCTTCAGCCATTTTGTCAGTAATTCTCTCATGATCAAGTAACTCACCTATATACTTGGAATGAGACAAAATATATCCTTTCGGTGAAGAAGTAACCTCAATACCCAGAAAACAACGTAGTAAGCCCAAATCCTTCATAGCAAAACAATTAGCTAGCTCTAATTTCAATGACTCAATTCCAACAAAATCATCCCTAGTAATAATCATATCATCAACATATAACGACAAAAGTATATGCCCAACACTTGAATGTTTTACAAATAATGCGGAATCATGATGGCTAGAGACAAACCCAAGAGAGGTAACAACTATTGCAAATTTCTCATACCAAGCACGAGGTGCCTGTTTGAGACCATAAAGAGCTTTTCTAAGCTTGTAAACTTTTCCTGGTTTGTGAGAGACCCCAGGAGGTGGTGCCATAAAAACTTCTTCATTCAGGTTACCATTCAAAAAAACATTTTTGACATCCAGCTGAGACATTTTTCATTTACGACTAGAAGCAACTGTAATCAAAGTTCTTACTTTTGTCATTTATGCAACAGGGGCAAACATTTCCTCATCATCCATACCATACTCTTGAGCATAACCTTTGGCAACAAGACGAGCCTTATATCTTTTATGGACCTTTCAGATTAGGTTTTAATCTTATAGACCAAAAGAGAGCCAATAGTACGCTTGCCGAAAGGAAATAGTACTAAGTCCCACATCTGAGTCTGATACAATGCCGTTAGTTCCTCAGCCATAGCAATCTGCCAAAGTGGATCACAAAAAACCTCTCTATACAACACAGGCTCATGAAGACGATGTACATAAGAAATAAACGAACTAAATGAATTCGAATAACAAGAACAAACAAAATTATCCCTTTTTGTAGACTTACAATTACGCTTTGGTCAACCACTTAGAGGAGGACCATCAATAACTTTAGTAGATGATTGGGTAGCCGTAGTAGGAAGTTGAGTAATGAAACGTATGGCTTTCGAAACTATAATCGGCTCTGTTTCAGTGGCGGTGATGGTTTGTGGAGGTTCATTTGACACTGATGGTGCTTCAGTAGTGGTGGTTTCTATAGTTGTTTCCGAGACTGGTTCTAATGACACAACAGGTGTAGGTTCTTCTATGAAATCTTCAAATGGATAAAGTTTTATAAGTTCAGATTATGTCAAATTATGTGAACTAGCAGGAACAGAATAGTACGGGATGTGCTCTAAAAAGTCAACATGGCGTGATGTATACAACTTGTTGAACACAAAGACCTTGATAGATCTTAAGCACTCGGAGATCGTTAGTGTTGCCGATGTAATCACAAGCAAACTAATGGAAGATCTCTACAACTCGTATTTTGAAGCGGAAAGTAAATACAAGTTATATTAACTAAGAACTCTTTGATCCTCTATGGATCTTTTGATTATAGAAACTCTATGTTTCGGATAGTTTTTAAGACTTGAAAGACTTGAGAAAAGCTTATCTATTACAAACTAACTTGGTTTCTTATATAGGCAAGAAACCCTAATGAGCGTTGACAATTTACGCTCCTAATACTAACATAGACTAAGCATGCATTTACACAAGCATGCAACTAATCATATTGTTTTGTTAATCATATTGCTTATTCTGAGTAAGCTCTACATAATACGGCGCCAACCTATACATACGGCGCTGACTTTTACTCTATACTGAGCTTATCTCTCCTACGTGGATTCACATCTTCAGCAGCAACACGATATCTGCTTTAACACTTCTGCTGAAGTGTTACTTCAGCAGAATCCTTTCTTCTTCGGCAGAATCCATTCGGCAGATGCTTCGGCAGAATCAGTAGTTTACCTTAATTCCCAACAATCCTCTCCTAAACTGGAATTTGACTAGGTTAAGTTCTAGTTTCCTTGATAGATCGATAATGCTGTTGAGGATTGTACCATCTGACAAACAATTTCCAACCATGATCCTTCCCATATTGTAAACACTTCTAAGCTATGAATGGCCAGTATGTTGAGGATCAGCAACAAAGATTCAGAAGAAGAACATCTCTATGATGACTGAACTGTGAAACACCAGATCTTTGCAGCAACATATGACATCATGTACATCAAAAAATATAAGTTCAATACTATTCTCATCACTTCCAGGTGTGTTAACTCCTGTGAGAGGTGAATCATTGAAATTAATGGATTTGATGTCTCTTTACCAATAGCCATTACTACTGGAGTAGCCACATGTTTGAGTTCGAAAACTATGGTACATTGATAACCATCTGATTTTTTGGCAAACCAGCAACCATATAAACGGATTTGTCTTGTCTTTACCTGTACCCGTTTGCTCAGGACTAGTCAATTCTTAGAATTGGTGAATTGAGAACCAAATATGGATTCAGTTGCCTTTACCACATGCCATATACATGTGGGCTAGCCAATTCTTGGATTCCAAAAAGGAATAGACCATGGTGAATTGATGACCATACAACCCTCAGCAGTTAAGCATGGGTGGTTGTAGACCCTATGATTTTGAGCAAACCATTACAGCTATCAACAGATTTGTTGTGTCTTTACCAAAGTTGTACCCTTTGGACTAGCTAACTCTTTGACATACACAAGGTACATCAGGTGAGTTAAAGACCATCAGAATTGGACAACAGACAAACCTGCATAAAAGTTAGTTTTTTTTTTTTTTTTTTTTTTTTTTTTTTTTTTTTTTTTTTTTTAACTAATAAAAATAACACAAAACAAGGACAGGTATACATAAACAAAAAGGCAACAAACAAAGTAATTCAGAGGGTACCAAGTGTCCTGATATGGAGGATGATGAGGCCTATTGCAGTTGTTGAAGTTGAGTCTTGATGAATCCCACCAATGTTAAAGCAGACTGTCTTTCATTGCCCACTGGATCTGGAGGAATTTCCAATTTCTGACTCAACATCTTTTCCATAAGTCTTTTGGGCAAAGGATATTTTCTTTCAGAGAACATGTAGACAGTGATTCCACCCTTAGTCTCAAGCACATGCACACGAGGGAGAGGATAGAATCTCCAGGATTCAAGCTTCCACCGATGTGAGTTCTCCCAAATGGAATGTGCTTTGCTATTGGGAATGTGAGAGTTTAACAGGGCTTGAAGATCTCCTGGTAAAAACATTCCAGAACCTTGTGGTTCCTTGTTGCAGTAATAGGTGGTAACACGAGTGAACAGAGAAAGTAAGTCTGCCCTGTCTACCAAGTGTAGAATTTCCTTTAGAAAGGTGAATTCCATTGAAGTGGAGTCCCTTCGATGAATGACATTCATCTCATCATCCTTCAATTTCCAATCTACCACCTCATCTGAGTTTCCATCAGGAAAATCAGCAGCAAACCCTTCTACAATGAAAGTTGAGTCATCAGCTTCAAGATCCACAGGAGATCTTTTGGCCATTCTTTTCTTCCTCCCACCAGTCTTATGAGTGTCCCCAGATGGAGCATTTTTAGCTTGAACTTGTGTGGTAAGACTTGAAGAGGGATAGGGAGAGCTAGTTGAAACACCTTCACGTAGTGCATTCATTCTGTGAAGCATTTTTCTCGCCCTTTCTGTTTTTATTTCTGCAAGATCAGCTTCCTTACCTTTAGAAGCTTCCTGTGTGCTAATGATTGCCACTGATGAAGTGGGAGCTGATATATCAGATGCTTCAGGAGTATTGGAAGATGCTTCAGCAGATTGACCCTTGTCAGTATAAGAAGCAACTTCAACAGATGCTTCAGTAGGAAAGACTGGTGATGATTCCTTGACTGGAGCATCATCAGACTTGAGTCTTTTGGCTTCTGGAGCAGCTTCATTCTCTGTAATCCTTCTCAAGTGTGTGGAATGTGCTGAAGATGATGATTTGTCCTTCATGATCTGATTATATTTGTGATACAGGACATGATCAGGAAAAGCCTTGACTTGCTTCATTGTTAAGCCAGAGTTGTACATTGAGCATTGGTTCTTCACCACCATTCTCACTTCAGCTTTAGAAGGAGGTTTGTCTTTGTCCTTCTGAGCTTTGATGGCCCTCTTTTGTGCTATGGCTTCTTGCTTCCTTTGTCTTCCCTGAGCCATCATTCGCTCCACATAATTGTCACTGAGGAAATCTCCACCTAGTATAGTTTGAGCAAGAGAAGGTCTTGAAATGACTTGCTGAGTTAGAATATCCCAGTGTTCAGCAGGCATCTAAACCCTCATTGCATCCAGTTCTCTTCTTCTCTCAGGAGTTAAAGATGAAAAGTCCTCTGTTTGGAGTTGATGAGCCAATGCTACACTTTCCTTTGACTTCTCAAACTCAGCCAATCTACTTGCTTAACCCAGTCTTTCCTCCTTACTTACCAGGTCTGGACCAAGCTCATCTTCAGTCATTTCATCTTTGCCTTTATCATCAGGCTTCTTGTCACACTCTTCTTCAGTTAAATCAACGACAGGAACCTCTGTAGTTGTCTCTAAGTCCACATGTTGATGCAGATTATCAACTGGAGTGGTCATAGCAGCAATGTCAGACAGATCTGCTGAAGGTGAAAGGTCTGTTGGTTCTTGAGCTGATGAAGATTGATTAGGATCTGAAGATACATCCTCCATTTACACCTCAGCAGATGCATCCTTATCAACCCCAGGTTCCTTTGAAGCTTCAGAAGAAACCTTATGTGAAAAGGATCTCCTTCTTCTTTTGTAAAGGACAAGTTCCTTCTTCCTTGAGAAAGTAGCAGCTACTGATGAAGGATCATCGAGAGAAACATCAGCCAATATCTCCAGAGACTCAAAATGAGGTACTTCCTGTTCTTCATCAGAAGAAACCACAAGCTTCCTTTTGGAGCTCCCTTTGAGTTTGTCCTCTAAGTCCTTGACTTGATTCTGCAGATCTTCAATCTTACTTCCAAGAGAAGACTTGGTCTCTGCAAGCTCCTTTTTCAGACTTGTAACCTCAGCAGCATACCTGTTGACAAGAGCATAGACAGATGAGAGTGTAATAGGGTCTTCAGCTCCACTAGCAGATTGCTCTGTGGTAAGGGGAGCTTCATTGGACCTTTCAGTAGAATCATGGTCAAGCTCAGGGTGAGGAAGATCTTCATTGAGAGGATCCCTAACAGGACTTGGTGTGGGTAGTCTATTAAGATCAGACTCATCTTGAGTCACAAGTGTGGGAGTTGGACTGGGACAAGGTGGTTGGTCATGAGCAACATAAGTTGCCTCAACAGTTGATGAAGGTCTCTCATCTATGTTAACTAATGGATTACCATCAGTAGCAACAGGTGAGGAAGGAGGATTATGAGCCACATTCTCCTCATCAGCAGCCTCATTACCTTGTGGTAACATGGCTGCTAGCAAGGGATGATGTTCCCCCTGAAAGTGGGTTCTCATTGTTGCAAACAATTTAGCAGTTAAAGAAGTTATAGGATAAAAAGATTGGGCTTGGGTAGTGGTGTCTAAAATCATTTGTAAAAACCTTGGGTACATTAAAAATTTACCCTTTGTCTTTTGAATATTTTCAACCATGTTTTCGAAAATATACCTAGAAAAATTGAAATTTACCCCTTGAGAAAGACACACAATACCATAGCCCAGTTGGGTAGAGAACTGGTCCCATCCTCCAGTCTTGTTGCTCATGCATTGAAGTAATGTGTGAACCAAGAACCTCCACTTCGGGCAAAGTTCCTTCTTCAGCCACATATCAGTCCTTGTACCCCGATAGCCAATTGCCCTTAGCCCAGTAAGCACATTTTCCTGACTAGAATGAAATGCTCCATCAGCATCTTCCAAGTGAAGCTTCCTCCTAATTAGGTCCTCTGTAACAATGTGCTCTGTTTCATCAATCACAGCCCTAATCTCTGTCTCACTCCTCTTCTCAGCAGATGCCCAAAATTGAGTGATCAGTGATTCATATATCTCATTAGGAGAATGAGTTAGAGCATAACAAATCTTGGACCTTTTCAGGAATTCCACCATTGGTTCATACAATTCATATCCCTTGCCATTTCCCAGAAATGCAACTTTGTTGTGATCATGTTTAAATTCAAGAGCCATGAGGGATATGAGTGTTTTAGGTTATGATTCTTGAAGTGGTGAGTGTTTGTGAGAGCGGAATGAGAGGGAATATGTTTGTACTGAAAAGAGTGATGGTGGATTTGATAGATTTTGCCCAAATTGTAGTCAAAGAAAAAATGACCGTTTGGTTGACTATTGCTGACGTGTATTGTATCTTTGACCCAACCCAAAACAACCCTTCAGCAGGAACACATGATCAATCTGCTGAAGTTATACCTTCAGCAGAATGCATCAAAGATATGAAATAGCTTCGGTAAGTTTCTAGAATTACTGTGCCACCCACTTGCATTAAACTCATTGAACCTCGAACCCGTCTATAAAATGATCCCAATGTAACTCATTTCTTCAACAAGATCCCCAAATAATTACCACAAACCCTAGAAGCAAAATAACCCCAATTAACCAAATTGCACCATGAATACCAAACCTGAGATCATAGATCTCACTTCCTCATCTTCATCATCCTCTTCATCATCATCAAGTGGTGAATCAAACCCATGGTTCCATTACTTTCCTCAACCCTACCCACGACCAAATAAATCACCCTTTCTGTCTTCTTCAGAAGATGACAGTGTAGTGAATCCAAGTGAATCTGCTGATGATTCTGATGACTCCTATAAGGAGGGAACATCTTACTCCCAACCTTCAGCACCTCGGTCTCAACAAAGACCTCGTGCCAGGAATCGGCCACTCCCCAAAGATAGAGAGGTGGTTCTTGGTCTCACTGCGCCATCTTTTGGTGCATGAACACACATCGTATAGTAGAAGGGCTTAAGGAGGGTGGATCGATTGCATTTTGGTTGAAATGAATAGATGAAGCACAAAGGACACGTTATTTTTCTCCGTCATCCTGCGTGGTCATCGTCATCGTCAATCGTTTGCATCAATCCATCCCTCCATTTTGGTCCTTAGCATCTTCGTCGTGCTGGTCATGCATATCCAACCAGCCAGTTAAACTGAATGGGTGGTTATGCAAGACCTACAAAGGCAAAGCCAACATCTAATGCATATCCAACATTCACTTAGATTTCGGAATGAAAGATATACACTAGATTAGGCTTAGCTTTGTACAGCTCGTATCTTGTAGATGCATATGTAGTAGGTTGACTTTATGTAAGCTGTAAGCTGTAAACTGTTTCTTGAATGAATGAATGAACAATTTGACTTCAATTCCTTTTCTTCAGTATTATAACTTCAGTGGAATCAAATTGTATGCTTCAGTACTTTTTCTTTCAGAAGAAACAAGCAACACTCTTATAGCTATCTTGACCATGTACCATTGAGTCACACTTTGATGAATTTGAACTTGATCATGAAATGGACAAGCTGCAATTCGGATAACTGCAAAACAGATACAAAAATACACAAGAACAACACAAAAACAAGCTAACAAAAGAGTTATAAGACAGTTAGTGTTAGTAACGAATAATGAATATCAGAGACAAAAATGCAAAAGAGAAACTTAAGAAGATAAAATCTATTAAATAAACGCTATCACTATTGGCAAAATGATGTTTTTACAAAGCTACTGAAAGAAGACAAATTTAGAAAAACTGTTTATTGAACAAAATATGACACAAACAAAATATGCAGAGTATTGAACAAAATATGACACAAACAAAATATGCAGAGTTTGTACAAAATCCTCCCCTGAGGCATATGCCTCCCCTGAGGCCTATGCCTCCCCTTAAACTATGCAGTCAAGGGTTTAACATTCCAATATTGACCACGAGGTGTTGAAACCTTGGTCCATCAAACGCTTTTGTTAACAGGTCTGCCACATTATCATCAGTATGGATTTTAGCCACTTTTATCAAATGTTTTTCATATGCATCTCGTATAAAGTGGTGCCTGATTTCAATGTGTTTTGTTCGACTATGAAAAACTGGATTTTTGACTATGCTGATGGTACTTTGATTATCTATATGAATTGTAGTGTTCATGAAGTTGTACCCATAGTCCAGCAATTGGTTCTGAATCCAAAGGACTTGTCCACAGCAATTTGCAGCAGCAACGTACTCTGCTTCAGTAGTTGAGGCAGCCACAATGGTTTGTTTCTTGCATTGCCAAGAAATCAATCTTTTGCCAAGAAATTGGCAGCCTCCAGTGGTGGATCTTCTATCCAGATTTGCTCCAGCATAATCACTGTCACTATATGCTTCCAACTTGAAAGGAGACTCTTTTGGGTACCAAAGGCCTAAAAGAGGTTGGCCTTTGAGGTACTTAAAGATCTTCTTGACAGCATTTAGATGGGAAGTAAGTGGAGTGACTTGATGTCGAGAACAAACACTCACAGCAAATGTAATATCAGGTCTTGAAGCTGTCAGATACATCAATGAACCAATCATGGACCTGTACAGATGAACATTCACAGGTAGATCTGGTTCATTATGTGCTTTAGACTTTGGAGCTTCATAAGGTGTTGTGGCAGTCCTAACACCTTCCATACCAAACTTCTTCAGAATGTCCCTTACATATTTATCTTGACAGATAAAGATGCCATCTTGTTTCTGCTGAACTTGGAGACCCAAAAAGAAAGTAAGCTCTCCCATTGCACTCATTTGAAATTCACCCTTCATTAGTTCCTCAAATTCCCTGCACCAAGCTTCGTTTGTGGAGCCAAAAATAATGTCGTCCACATAAACTTGCACAAGAATAATGTCTGAGTAATTCTTCTTTAGGAATAGAGTTTTGTCAATAGCACCTCTCCTATAGCCATGCTTCAGCAGGAATGATGAAAGTCTAGCATACCAAGCTCTTGGTGCCTGATGTAAGCCATAAAGAGCTTTAACAACCTTGTAAACATGATTTGGGTGATCAGGGTCTTCAAATCCCTTTGGTTGAGTGACATAAACTTCCTCTTCAATCTCACCATACAGAAAAGCACCTTTGACATCCATTTGATACACCATGAAACCCATGTAAGAAGCATAAGCCAAGAAAATGCGAATAGCTTCTACTCTGGCAACAGGGGCAAACACTTCATCATAATCAATTCCTTCCTCTTGTCTGAAACCTTGAGCCACTAATCTTGCTTTGTTTTTGACCACCACACCCCGAGCATCTCTCTTATTCTTCAAAATCCACTTTGTCCCAATGGCATATTTGCCATCAGGTAGTGGTACCAAGATCCAAACCTGCTGATTGTGAAATTGTTGCATCTCTTCTTGCATTGCTTCTAGCCAACTTGAATCATTAAGATCTTGAGATACACTGGTTGGTTCCACTTGAGAGAGAAAACAAGCAAACAGACAATGTTTGAAGTCTGTGTGATTGTCTCTTTGCTGGTTGGAGACATAAGAGAGAAAAGAAATCTGCCCAAATTGAGGACTTGTGATAGCCCTTCGAGTTCTAACAGGTGCCAGAAGATCACCTATGATGTTGGATTGAGGATGAGCAATGTTGATCCTCTGAGTAGCAGTGGGGCTGACTTCAATGGAAGAATCAACATTGGTGATTGTTGGTTCAAATTCAGCATCATAAGAGGGTGAGGTGAAAATGCCAGCTTTGGGTTGATGATTTCCAAGATCGGAGGGTTTTGGAAAGCATGTATGAGGTTCTCCAAAGGCTGAAGACACTTGAGAAGGAACATGAGAAGAAACAGCGTAGCCTTCAGCAGATTTGTGGATGGTAGGTGTGACAGAGTCAACTTCAGCAGACACGTGGTTTCTGCTGACTCCTTCATTATCTACCTTTCCATTCAGTTTCTCTGCTTCAAGCTTAGCAGCAAATTCTTGTGTTTGAAGCCTAGCAAGGTCCTCAGCATAATGAGAGTCATCTTCATCACTCGAATCAGCAATATCCTTGGAGGTGGTACCTGCAATATTGTTAGGAGAGAAAGAAGGCACCAGTATGGGTTGCTCATCATCTTCAAACTCATTTTCAGAGTCATCATCTAAGGGACCTGCATTGTTAGTGGGAGAAGCTTGAGGACCTGCATTTTGGTTAGCCAAGTGTCGAGTGTAACCCAAGGAATCAGTTAAGTAGTAAAGGTCAAAAGACCATGTATGACCCTGTCCTTGAACATTATGCTTATCTTCCAAAAATCGCAGGTTCAACGTCTCCTCTATCTTCTTGGCTTGCAAATTGTACACCCTGTAGGCCTTACTATGAGCTGAATACCCCACAATATAGCCATCATCAGCCTTCTCATCAAACTTTCCCAACGGATCACTGGTGTTTAGAATGGTCACTTGACAACCAAAAGGTTTTAGGTAGTGAATGACAGGAACCTTCCCAAAGAGAAGTTCATATGGTGTTTTGAGTTGAGGTCTTGTAATGGAGACCCTGTTGAGCACATAGCACGCTGTGCCAACAGCTTCAGTCCAGAACATAGTGGGGAGTTTAGAATCTGCAAGCATGGATCTTGCAGCCTCTATTAAGGTCCTATTCTTTCTTTCAGCCACCCTATTTTGTTGTGGGGTTCTTGGATTACTATAGTCCCTTTTTATACCTTTTGACCCACAGAGTTCTATTAGAATTGCATTTTTAAACTCTGTCCCATTATCACACCGAATACCCTTGACCTTTTTGTTCAACTGATTTTCAACGAGCGTGATGAATTCAGTCAGCACTTGAGATGTTTCATCTTTGGTTCTGAGAAAGAAAACCCAACAAAATCTGCTATAGCCATCAGTGATAACCAAACAGAAGAACTTATGATCAATGCTTCTGACTTGAGTTGGACCAAACAGATCCATGTGGAGCAACTGAAGAGGTTCAGTAATGATGCTCATAGCATTGATAGCTTTGTAAGAAGCTCTGTGTTGTTTTCCTTTGTTGCAAGCGACACAATTATGATCATTTGTGAATACTTTGGTGGGAAGACCTTCAACAAGACCCATTTTGGAGAGTTTGTTAATTGTCTTGAAATTCACATGAGCCATCCTCCTATGCCATTTAGTGGACTCATCAAGAGATGCTTTAGCCACCAAACAAGTGAGGTCACCACCTGGTTGCACTTCATTTAGGTTGAATGTGTATAAATTGTGAGTTCGAGGAACTTTCAGCAGGATTGAAGTTTCTTTTGGGAGTTTGAAGTCTTTAGACAGCACAAGACATTCATTCTCAGTGAAGAGAACTTTGTTCTTAGTGTCACAGATTTGTGAGACAGAGAACAAGTTGAAATGCTGAAGTTCCTTAACAAAGTACACATTTTCAAAATCCAGATGAGGTGTCTTTATGGTCCCCTTCCCCGTGATACTCCCATCACTTCCTCCAAAAGTTACATTGCCTCCTCCTTCTATGGGAACAAAGTTGTGCATCATATCTCTGTTTCCAGACATGCTTCTGGAACAACCACTATCAACAATACCAATATTCTTATGCTTAAGGGGATGATCCTACAAACAACAATAAAATATGTACAAAAGGTTAGAAATCGATGGAGGTTCAAGTCATTACTGACTTGAACCTGCCTTGTGGATCACAGGTTTAGGACATGAAGATTTAGAGGATCCACCATTGTTCTTGGTCCTCCATTGATGATTGGGTCCCTTGTTAGTCCAAGAACAACCTGCTGAGGGCTTCACAGCAGTGCCCCCATATCCCATCCCAGCATACATAGAGTCAACATATGTAGGCCAATAACCATGTTTAAAGTATGAGCTAGTTGGTTGCACATAAGGTCTGGTAACTGAACCTCTCCAATGAGAGTCAGTATTGGCTGCTTGTGGGACATAAGGTGGAATATTAGCAACATTGGTCCACCTAGATTTATGGTTCTGGTGAGTAGCACATGCACCCAATCTTTGTTCATAAAAATCACAATCCTTAATCAAATGAAATTTACTTCCACATACAAAACATGTCTTCTTCTTGGAAGATTTATTCAAATAGGGAGATGTTTGATTACATGAAAAAGTACTTAAAACAGATACATTCAAGGAATTGTTTTTAACAGACTGATTATTAAAAGACAAGTCTTCAGAAGAAACTGTCTTGGAAGATGATTCCTCAGCAGCTTCCTTAGAAGGCTTGTAAGTAGACTGTGGTGCGGGCTTGGGTGTTGGTGCAGGCTTGGGAAGGTCAGACTTCTCATTTGAATCACAGCTTTCATAGGAAGTAGACCCTTGATCCGATGAATTGTCACTGTCAGAGCAAGAGACAAAGTCATTAGATGAGACATCAGGGTCTGGCAAGTCTTTTGACTTTCTGCCATATAGATGATGTGATCCATCAAAGTCAACAGTGATGGATAGGTCTATGGGCATAAATTCACCTCTAATAGGTCCAGGGACAACATGCAATTCACCTTCTTTTAAAAAGTTAGCTAACCCTGCTGGTGTGGATTTACGACCATCATATCTAGCTTCTACTCCTACATACTTTTGAAAGCCTAGTCCTAAGCCAGAGGTTACAGTTTGACTGTTATAGATTTCACTAGCCAGATTATCACCTGATATTAACCATTCCTTATGCCTAGCTATTTCCTCAGCCAGTTTTGCCTTAAGCTCTAGGTTCTCAGATACAGCTTCATCCTTAGCTTTCTCAGACAGTTTTAAGTAATTATTAGCAACTTCTAGATCAAATTGTAACACCTTTATCCTTTCTTCATAAGCTATTTGATTCTTTTGAAACCATACTTTTTGTCTTTCTACAGTTTTTAATGCAAGTTTATGAGCTTCATTATCAATATAGCATGCATCAAACTTAGGTTTCATAGCATCAAATTCTTCTTTAAGTTCATTGTATCTTAGACTACAACCAAATATACAGTTGTGTACCTGAGATAGTCCCATCAAGGCAAACTGATCATGCCTTTCATCCGAAGTACACCTTGCAAGCAATCCAAGCTTGTCAGTATCATGAGCTTCCTCATTAACAGGTTCATGTGCAGTCCAGTTGACCTGTTCATCCATGGTGAGGAGAGCTGCTGAAGCTCCAGCTTCCTGCTGTTTCTGCTGATAGGAAAGATAGTTAGCTCCATCTCCACTTTTCCTGTCTTTGCATTCCCTTGAGAAATGCCCCATCTGGTGGCAAGTGAAACACTTGACTTTCCTCCTATCAAAGCGAGCTGGTTCCTTTCCCTTGAAAGCAAACTTCCTCCCAGACTTCTCTTCAAACCTTTTGATGTCCACTGACAGCAATGCCACCTGCATTTTCAGTTTCATCTCCTCCATTTCAAGAGGGTCCAACTGATCAAAGTCTTCATATGCAAGATACTGCTGAGTATCATAATCAGCAACAAATGAGTGAAGAACATCCTCCATCACACTACTAGTCCTAGTTTGAGAACATGGTGGAGTGGGACGAGGGTTATGTGGTGGAGTGGGAGTGCAAGATGATGGGAAGTAGTTGGAACTGGGAGATGATGGAAAGTAGTTGGAACTTGGAGAAGATACCATTGTGTTGGAGTGAGATGTTCCAACAAAAGCTGCATGGCCAGAAGATGATGTACGGTAGGGAGTCCTGACATCTGGTTCAAGAGTTCTGAGTCTGTTGTACAGCTCATCAAAAGTGAGCATGTCCAACCCTCCTTTAGCCTTGAGTGCTATACTAACATGCAACCATGATGGCGGCAAGGACCGCAAGAACTTTGAGTTGCAATCTTCATTATCCGGTTTAGCATTCAGCTGATTCAGCTGACTCAAGATCCTATGGAACCTGTCGTATCCCTTGTGGATACCTTCTTCTTCTGATATATTGAAGTCCTGAAACTGTTGTCTCAGCATGGACTTCCTCATTCTCTTTGATTCTTCATTTCCACCGAACCTTGCTTTGAGAGCCATCCATATGTCTTTTGCATAATCCATATGATGAAAATCACACAGATGATCTTCTGGAATGGCTTGAAGCAGAATAGTTTTTACTTTATGCTCTCTCTGCATAGCCAGCACTTCTTCAGCAGTTTTTGGTGGAGCCATGATAAACTTCCCATCCCTGTTAGGAATCATTTTCTTTAGACTGTTTCCTTTCTTTACTACCTCCCACAGATTCCAATCAATATTGGAAATCCAGTTTTCCATCTTCATAGTCCAAAGTTCATACTCTTCCCTCTTTAAATAAGGAAATTTACCATTGCTGTTTGAGAGACTGAGTTGTTGCATGGAAGTGGTGTTGGTGTTGTTTGTGTTGGTGACTTCATTTTCATTATCGGATCCAGGCATGGTGAATGAATGTTAGTTTATATGAGGAGAGAATGGTTCTTAGTATCGTAGAGACTTTCCCGAGGCTCTGATACCACTTGTTGAACACAAAGACCTTGATAGATCTTAAGCACTCGGAGATCGTTAGTATTGCCGATGTAATCACAAGCAAACTAATGGAAGATCTCTACAACTCGTATTTTGAAGCGGAAAGTAAATACAAGTTATATTAACTAAGAACTCTTTGATCCTCTATGGATCTTTTGATTATAGAAACTCTATGTTTCGGATAGTTTTCAAGACTTGAAAGACTTGAGAAAAGCTTATCTATTACAAACTAACTTGGTTTCTTATATAGGCAAGAAACCCTAATGAGCGTTGACAATTTACGCTCCTAATACTAACATAGACTAAGCATGCATTTAGACAAGCATGCAACTAATCATATTGTTTTGTTAATCATATTGTTTATTCTGAGTAAGCTCTACATAATTCGGCGCCAACCTATCTTTAATACGGCGCTGACTTTTACTCTATACTGAGCTTATCTCTCCTACGTGGATTCACACTTTCAGCAGCAACACGATATCTGCTTTAACACTTCTGCTGAAGTGGGACTTCAGCAGAATCCATTCTTCTTCGGCAGAATCTCTTCGGTAGATGCTTCGGCAGAATCAGTAGATTACCTTAATTCCCAACACATGTAATACCCAACGAAATGCTAGAGTAATTGTCTCCGACACGGAAGTTCGACGTAAATGGTTTTGACCTCAAGGTATAACCCGACTCTAGTATGATTTAGACTCGTGAAGCCGATACTTCTCGACAAAAGTTTAGACTCTCAAGTCTCATGTTAGCTTATCAAAACCGTTTTCGATACTTAAAATTTCTACCATTGTGGTGATAGCCACAGTGGGGTTTTTGTTGCTTTGACTCTACCAAAATACATCGTCACACTAGAGAACACCTACGGGTTATTTGATGGTTGCTATGGGTCTCGAAGTGGATTCATATTCAAACTATATGCATAGCACCAACGAAGTTGATGAAGCCAGGCAATGGTCGAGTACTACTCGACTCGGCCTTACCACACTATGCAAGTTTCGAGCACCTAAAACAACATCACAGCCAAAGTACACTCTCAGATTCATTATCATTTAGCACTAGTAGACTTACAAAACTTAACTTATTTAATTGTTCTTGTTTCATACATTCGACAGGAAACTCAAACACAACACCCATTGATATCTTATTTTCGACAGCAACCATTTTAACAAGTAATGACTAAAACGAACTCAACATAGTAACCAAGCAAATATTATTAACGCGACAAGTATAGAATAATTCCTTTGATATAATTACCAAACTTGACAACAAAATAACAACATATAGAACATTACAACAAAGGAGGATTTATAACCTCAACTCGAAAGTGATATGTGAAGGACGAAGGTTGCTTCGTAGGCTTCTAACCAAACGAGACTTGAATTAGCTCCGATGCACTCCCAATTGCAAAACCCCCAATTCAATTTTTGAAAACCATAAGTTTCACTAACCCTAATTTTTGGTACAGTTGAATGAAGAACTGAGTTGGGGTGTTTCACATCTTTACTAGAGATAAAAGGAGTGGTTTGGGAAGAGCTTGACCTTCTTTCTCTTCTTGGTGACTTGGTTTGAAGCCGAAAAGATTAAAGTCCCTACAACCTAGGGAGTCTTGAGTTTGACTCTAGGTAGATTGATGTTGATATAAGCTTCTCTTTGGGTGGCTTTGTCTTGATGTGTTTGGACCCATTCGTATGGATGTCAACGCCTCAAAGGAAAGAGTTTGGGAGACAAAAAGATACATGGTTTTGATGAGGGAGGAGAGGGGATGATGAAAGAAAGGTGTTGGCTTACTTCTTTGGGGAGATTCGACCTACAAGAGGTTGAAGATGGAGAGTAGGTATTCTTTTTCCTGCTTTGGTGCTTTTGTCGTGTGGGGAAGAGAAGACAAAGAGATATTTATCTCAAATTTTAATAAAAAGGTTTTCTTTTATATGTTAAGTGTATGTATTTTATTCATTTGGTATTAATGTGCTTGTAGATATATGTAAAAGTCATTTTTAAGTGAAAGTGTATTAAATATTTTGTGTCCCGCGACATTAAACTGTGACTGAAGTACCATTGTTTGATAATTTTTATAATGTAGTATCTTATAGATACGTGTCGGTTATATTATTATCTTTGTAATAATTTTCATTACGGACGTTTGTCATTTGTTTTATTTGCCCTTATCATAGTGTCGGTACGCGTGCAGTGTCGGTCACTGGAGAAAAACGAGATAACCTCTCGTCTTACAATTTAATCATAAGACAAAAATGAAATATTTATGAAGTAACATGAATGCAAAAAGTGATGCAATTGTCTACTGTATGCGAGTTAACTACTCAAATGATCAGGCAAAGCTTATGCATGCTTAATGACTAGGTTTAGTAATAATGAATTATCATTTATTAGTTAAATTTTAGTGAAAATTTACCGTGTGTCACATCCTCCCCGCCTTAGAAGGGAAAACCGTCCTCGGTTTTCAGTTAGAATTACTTGCTGGAGTAGAGAAGAGATGTGGGTATTTACGCTTGAATTGGTCTTCACGTTCCCACGTGTATTCAGGACGTCTTTGAGAGTTCCAACGGACTTTGACGATAGGAATGCGGCTTTGCTTAAGCCGTTTGATCTCTCTATCCATAATCTCAACGGGTTCCTCGACAAAATTCAATCTTTCGTCGACTTGGATCTCTTCCAAGGGAATAGCAAGAGTTTCGTCAGAAAGACACTTCTTCAAGTTGCACACGTGAAACACGTTGTGTACAGAGCTGAGTTCTTGTGGTAATTCGAGTCGGTATGCTACCGGTCCGATTCTTGCGAGAATTTTGAAAGGTCCAATGTAACGAGGATTTAACTTTCCACGTTTTCCGAAACGGATTACGCCCTTCCATGGCGCAACTTTGAGCATAACTTTATCTCCCACTTGAAACTCAAGTGGTTTCCTTCTTTTATCCGCGTAGCTTTTTTGACGGTCACGAGCTGCTTGTAGTCGGTTTTTGATTTGTACAATCTTCTCAGTAGTTTCTTGGATTAACTCCGGACCAGTTAGTTGACTTTCTCCGACTTCGGCCCAACATACGGGTGATCTACATTTTCGACCATAGAGTGCTTCATATGGTGCGGCTTTGATGCTTGTGTGATAGCTGTTGTTGTAAGAAAACTCGGCTAATGGCAAGTGCTTATCCCAGCCATTTCCAAAATCTATCACACATGCTCTTAGCATATCCTCCAGAGTTTGAATGGTTCTTTTGCTTTGCCCATTAGTTTGAGGATGGTAAGCGGTGCTCATGTCGAGGTTAGATCCTAAAGCATCTTGAAGCGATTTCCAGAAATTTGAGGTGAAACGGCTATCTCTGTCCGAGATGATGGAGATTGGTACACCATGACGCGCGATGATTTCCTTCAGGTACAAACGTGCAAGTTTGTCCATTCCGTCGCTTTCTTTCATCGGTAGGAAATGTGCTGACTTGGTGAGACGGTCAACTATTACCCAAATAGTGTCGTAGCCATTAGAGGTTTTAGGTAGCTTGGTGATAAAGTCCATTTTTATACGTTACCATTTCCATTCGGGAATTTCGGGTTGTACTAGCAGACCTGAGGGTCTCTGATGTTCGACTTTGAATTTTGAGCAGGTTAAACACTGGCTGACATATGTTGCAATGTCGGCTTTCATGTTTGGCCACCAGTACAATTTCTTCAGATCGAGATACATTTTGTCGGATCCTGGGTGTATGGAGTATTTAGATTTATGGGATTCGTGCATAATAATATCGCGAATTCCTCCGTAAAGTGGTATCCAACTTCGCTCCTTGAAACACAAGATTCCATCCGACCTTTTTATGAATCCATTTTCACTTTCTGGCATTCCGTAAAGGTTCTCATTCGAACGATTTTCTTCCTTGAGTGCTTCTGATTGTGCCTCCAGAATCTTGGATGGAAGAGGTGAACTGATCGTCATACCCAAAGATCTGACTCTAAGAGGTGTTGGTCGCTCTTTTCTACTGAGAGCATCATCAACTACATTCGCTTTACCCGGATGGTAACGAATCTCGCAGTCGTAATCACTGAGTAATTCCAACCATCGGCGTTGTCTCATGTTCAGTTCTTTCTGATCCAAAATGTGTTGTAGGATTTTGTGATCGGTGTATACGACACACTTCGTGCCATACAAGTGGTGTCTCCAAATCCTGAGTGCGAACACAACAGATCCTAACTCTAGGTCGTGCGTTGTGTAGTTTTTCTCATGGGTTTTTAGCTAGCGAGAGGCGTATGCTATCACCTTCTCTCTTTGCATTAACACCGCTCCTAGCCCCTTGTGTGAAGCGTCGCAATAAACAACAAAGTCTTCACTACCCTCGGGTAGGGCCAAGATAGGTGCACTACACAACTTTTCCTTAAGGAGTTGAAAAGCTTCTTCTTCTTTTTCTCCCCAGTCAAACTTGGTGTTTTTCTAGGTTAGTTTGGTTAAAAATTTGGCGATCTTTGAGAAACCTTCAATGAATCTCCTGTAGTACCTAGCGAGTCCTAAAAATTGGCGTATTTCAGTGGGAGTTGTGGGTGTCGCCCAATCCTTTATTGACTCAATCTTAGCGGGATCTACATGAATACCCTGGCTGTCAATTACATGACCTAGGAATTGCACAGTCGATATCCAAAACTCACACTTCGAGAACTTAGCATACATTTCCTCCTTCTTCAGCAATTCCAAGATCAATCTAAGATGCTCCTTGTGTTCTTTCACACTCTTGGAATAAGTTAGGATATCGTCAATGAATACGATCACAAATTTATCCAGGTAGGGTTTACACACTCGGTTCATGAGGTCCATGAACACAGCTGGTGCGTTGGTTAACCCAAAAGGCATGACTTGGAACTCGTAATGTCCATAACGAGTTCTGAAGGCGGTTTTGGGAATATCTTCTTGAACTCTTAGTTGATGGTATCCGGATCTTAAGTCAATTTTTAAATAAACGCTCGAACCTTGAAGTTGATCGAATAAGTCATCGATCCTCGGGAGTGGGTAACGGTTCTTAATGGTCAGTTTATTCAACTCACGATAGTCGATGCACATCCTGAAAGTTCCGTCCTTCTTCTTGACAAACAGGACTGGTGCTCCCCAGGGTGATGAGCTCGGTCTAATGAACCTTTTTTCCGCAAGTTCCGACAACTGGTTTGATAACTCTTGGAGTTCCGTTGGAGCTAATCGATAAGGTGCTCTTGCCACTGGTGTGGCACCGGGCACTAAATCGATTTGGAATTCAACCTGTCGGGTTGGCGGGAGTCCTGGCAAGTCTTCAGGAAAGACCTCAGGAAATTCTCTCACTATTGGCATGTCCTCCAGGCGTTTTTCTTCCGTTTCTTTTTCATCCTTTCCGGTGACTTGTGCTAGGAAGATGTGACATCCTTCCTCGATACACCTCAACACCTTGGTACAGGAAATGACATGCAGTCTTGAAGTGTTTCTTCTATCACTTCTGTCTCCTTCTACAGTTAGGACTTCATCTCCATAGGGCACTTGGACGAGCTTCTCGTCACAAATGATGGCAACATGGTACTTTGATAACCAATCCATCCCGATGATGACATCGAAACTACCCAATTCTACCGGTATTAAGTCGATATTGAATGGGTGGTTTAACAGATTCAGGGTGCAACCTCTTATGATGGTATCTACCCTTTCTACGTTACCGTTAGCTAGTTCCACATTGTATGCATTTCCTAATGCAGTTGGGGCAATATCGAGTAGTGGACTAAATGCATTAGAAACAAAACTCCTATCGGCTCCCGTATCAAACAACATGGATGCATAACGGTTATTTATAAGGAACGTACCCATCACGAAATTTGGGTCTTCCTAAGCTTCCACTTTGGTCACAGCATAGACTCTTCCACGAGCTCCTTCGCCATTTCCCTGGTTACTCGGCTGTCCAGCATTTCCCTGAATCCTGCCATTTCCATGGCTTCCTGGATTTCCTCGGTTTCCTTGATTTCCTCCATTGCCTTGGTTCCTGGTCTTTCGGCATTCATTCTTATAATGCCCTTTCTCACCACAACCAAAGCAAGTTATAGCAGCTTTTGGGTCCTGAGCTGGTGCTGTTTGAACCGTCGCTAGTGACTTGGACCTGCAGTTTCTGGTCAAGTGTCCGATTTTCTGACAGTTACGGCACTTGACTGTACACTGTCCCTTGTGATGCAGTGTGCATCGGTTACACAGTGGTGAAGTCCCTGCGTCCGGTTTCCTTTCTTCAATCCCAGCTGCATATGCTCTAGCAACATTTTGCCTTTTGTTTTGATTGTTGCTGTTGCTTCCACTGTTGTTGCCACGATACCCATTGTTGTTGTAGCTTCGAGAGTGGTCATCCCATTTCCTCTTATTGTCAACCACTTTGTCCATGGAATCCTCAATCACTTGGTCCATTAGTTTATTGGCTACTTCGATGGTTTCGTGAAGATCAGCAGCCTTAGAAGTGGCGACATTACCCTTGATAGATTGGGGCAGTCCTCCGATGTACCTCTCCAACAATCGGGTCTCAGTTTGAACCATTTCAGGGCACAGTAAGGCTAGTTCTTGAAAATGCTGGTTATAAGCAGCCATATTGGTGCCTTGAACTTTGAGGTTCCAAAACTCATACTCTAGTTTCTTGATCTCATTACGAGGACAGTACTTTCGAAGTACCATCTCCTTGAAGCTCTCCCATGGCATGACATAGGCAACATCAATACTTGCAGATTTCAGAAAATTGTTCCACCAGGTCAAGGCAGCATCTGTGAAAGTGAACGATGCGTACTTAACCTTAGCCTCTTCTTCACAATTGCAGATTCAGAACACAGTCTCGAGCTTCTCGATCCATCTAGTCAGACCGACAGCTCCTTCGGTTCTACTAAAGCCTCCAGTCATGGTCTTACGAAAGTCCTGATAGGTACAAGTGCGGCTGTGGGTGGATGGTCTCGAAGTTCCAGCATTAGTAGACGAGTGGTTTACTGCAGCTAAAGCGGCGTTCACTCGCTCATTGACTAGTTGGTCTATCATAGCTTGATTCATGGTAGGTTGAATTGGAGTAGCCCTAGCAGGAGTAGTGGCTTCAGCAGTCTGATCGCGTGTGACTCTGTTTGGAATAGCAGCGTTTGCAGCTTGGTTGCGAGTAACTCTCACTGGAATAGGAGCATTGGAAGCTCCACCATGGTTGGTACGGTTTGATCTTCGTTTTGGCGGCATTTCTGCAGTAAGAAAGGTGATGAGATATAGAACCTTTTAAACAAGGTAAGTGCCAGGTAATAGTGTAAATATCGCAGATAGATCATATGAGCAATCTATAAAAGAAAAGACAATTGGATAGGAAAATAAGTTTGACATAGATAGAATTTCGGTTACAAGGTTCCTAAAGTACATGACGAGATACTAGATGGAATACAACTGAAATACAACGGAGATACAAACTGAAGTACAAGAGTAATAACTAACACTAACTGTTATAATCCAGTTTAGTGTGATACATCATGCAATAAGATCTAAGGATGTCCACGCTCGACACGTAGTCGCTCAATGCTAGCAACCAACTCTCGCTGCGTAGCCTCTAAACTCGCGATGCGCCTCATCTGAGAGGCCAGCATGGACTCCAAACCTGTGGTCCTCTGCCATCCTTCTCTGGCAGTATCTCTAGCAATCCACTGGATGCGCTCTAGCTCCTCAAGTCGGCCGTGCATCCGGGCCTGACTTCTGTCCAACGGTCGTGCTCTGCTGTCCAACTCTCTAACATCCTCAACCTGAGCCTCAAACCTGTAACCCAACCGAATCCTATCATGTCTCTCTAGCTCCATACTCTCAAACAACACATCCGTGATGCGATCTAGGCCCTCAACACGCTGCTCGCAAGCCTGCAAGCGTGCTGGATCGACTCTTTCCAACTGATCAGTATGGACCCCTAGCAGGGTCTCATGAGAATCCAACTGAATAAGTACTCTCTCAGTAAGAGTCAGCTCCTCATTATCTGGAGATCCAGATAGATCTGGCACTGGCTGTGCCTCACCCGGTGCAGCTACCTCAATGGTCTCAAGCTGTCTCGTGGTGCGAGCAAGGCGCTCCATGTCTGATGCAGATGGTATGAATGAAGGTGATGATGGACTGTAGTTCGGACTCGCGATATGTGGTACAGAACTGACCAAACAACCAATATCCCTCCAAGCAACCTCATCACACTCCTCCTGGCTGCGAAGGAAAGCAGCTCTCTGTCCTAACCCAACTGGTGCATCGATATCCATGTCCTCGCTCAAACTCTGAGCCATCCTGGAGCTCTGTCCTATATCCTGAATACTCTGTACAATCTCCAGACCCAGTGTATCCATATCTGTTGTTGTACTAACATGTCCAGGAACGCTCTCAATCGGCATAGGCTCTGGTAGCTCCTCCTCAGGATCCTCTTCCGGATCTTCTTTCGGGTCTTCCTCTGAGTAGGAATCAGTAGCTCTCCTAAGCCTCTGGTGAGGTGGTGACTCAGTGGATGATGATGTCAGTGACTCTGAAGTAGTGGGAGGACCCATGTAGGCAGCGCGCGTCATCTGAGAAGCTAGTGCAGGCATGAATGAATACCGCTCTCTATATCCAGGTACTCTCACAATCATGCGGGGTTTTCGCCTGCGTGTCAACAAATCTGATGGAGTGGTGGTGAGGGTCGGTACAGGTGGAGTAGGTGCAGTGACTGGCTAAGCTGCTAGTGTGGCCTGAATGTACGGATCAGTGGCCATGTGTGCAAGCTGATGGAGGGTAGGTGAGTGAGCAAGTAGGATGTTCTCCTGAACATCGTGATGAAAGGCTGGTGAAGGCATGGTCTGTGACAAGACGGTGCATATGTGTAAGTATGTGGAAAAATACTCATGATGAATATGAAATATTGCACTAGTAAATAGGAAATAAAACATGCAATCCTATTTAGATGAATTCTAAGTAAAATGGCAAGTAAGGCAAGCGGCAACTGACGGTCGTAGTATGATTTTTTTGTAAAAAGTAGTTATAGTTTAGGGTTTATATGTACTTAGTTCTCTATAACTTAGGCTCTGATACCAATCTGTAACACCCCCAAATTTGGTTTAGCGGAAGCATACGTGTTAATGGGGAATGTTACGAAATTGGAGATCACAAATCAAGTAATAAAGAACGGAATACATACTCCGTTTAATTTCATAAAATAGTTTTAAAACATTATCTTACAACATTGTTTAGATAAATGGGCACATCCCATAAGTTCAGTGGTCCCAATATAAAAACATCGTTTTTGTGTAAAAACACTTCTTTAGATATTACTACGACCATATACCCGCCTCTTGCCTTTCCTCCATGATCACAACTTAAGCACCTGAGAAAATATGCTAAAAAGGTCAGCTAAAAGCTGGTGAGTTCATAGGTTTAAGTTAAAATAGTAAGTTTGGACCATAAGCAAAGTCATATAATCTGTTAATACAAATATCGTCATTAAACGTTATTTATATTTTTGATCTTTGCCTAAGTTTTG
Source organism: Chrysanthemum seticuspe (assembly GCA_019973895.1). Taxonomy (NCBI): domain Eukaryota; kingdom Viridiplantae; phylum Streptophyta; class Magnoliopsida; order Asterales; family Asteraceae; genus Chrysanthemum; species Chrysanthemum seticuspe. The sequence continues at coordinate 254,723,368 of BPTQ01000002.1, read as the reverse complement.
TTAACGACAAAAGTAAATTTAATTTATAAAAGCTTAAAGCTTGTCAAGTTTATTAGATATTAAAACAAGCTTTCTCAAACAATATATTCATCATTCAAGCATTTACATTTATGATTAGTAACATCTTGATATGACTCTAATCATTATGTATGATAGTAGTTTGTAGAATGTGTTAGGTTCTTAAAACCAAACACTACTTAAGTATTTGCATATTTCTATTAATAGTAATACAACATTTTAACATCATGTATTACATCATGGAGATCATTGGAAGATTCCATTAGATATTTTGTGAAGATTTGTACTCTTCATATCTTACACAATCTTACTTAGATAGAGTTGACTTTAGGCAAGATTTGATATCTTGACTGTCAGACTGGCGGTACCAATTGGGTACACGGGCGGAACCCTTTTTAGGGGTCCGCGGTCCGTGGACGCTCCTGTCCAAATTGGCTATAAATAGCAATGCCAAGCCAAGTAGTTTTTCATCCCTTTCTAACATACTCTCATACATATCTTCTCTCTAACCTTT
>BPTQ01000002.1:253958246-254074496 GCA_019973895.1 Chrysanthemum seticuspe | reverse complement strand
AATTACAAAAAAAAAGGAAAAAAAAGAAAAAAAAAATGTTAATAAATAAGAAAGACAAAAAGACAAAGAAAAAGGAGAAAAAAAACATGGACTTAGGTTTCCATATTAAATTTTAGGCTTATCTCCACCATTAGATCAAACTAGATGGATGGTGAGGATTTGTCCTTTGGTAAGCACCAAAAATAAGGGTAAGCATTTGAAAATTCCTCATATATGATATTTTTTTAGTTTTGAAAAAATGTGCAATTATGAGTTTAAAGTGGATATATATGTAATTTTAAGTTTTTAGAAAGATATATATGCAATTCAACTTTTTTTTAATAAACCCATAACCTCATTCTCATGTGCCAATACCAAAAGGCACCCTGATAATATATCTTGTTGGTACACTTTTTGATGGAAATAGTATTATTTCAATTTGTCGCTGCAACTACACTCGCTTTACCAATTTCCATCTTCATTACCAAAAAACAAAACACATTCAAATTCATCTCAATTAATCACCACCAAAAACAATGTCACTATCATCACTTTTAATCGTCACTCTCACTGTCACCAATCACAACCCCCATTTCCTCACTCCCACTCACCGGCACTTCACTCTCCGGCGACGCACACTTCGCCGCTAACCACACTTCCGTCACACTCACTTCCGGAGTCATCTTAAACAAAACACCGTTCAATTTCACCAAAACGACGTCGTTTTCAACAAATTTCACTTTTCAGATGTCGCACTAGTTATGATTCCTTATAGCTTGACCAAAACCACGTCGTTTAATGGTTTGAATGGTGAAAAGTTTTTGAGTGTTGAGTTTGATGTTGCTTCTAGGTTTAGGGTTTTTAATGTGACGAAAATTAGTAATGAGTTGAAGGAAGGGGTGAAATTAGCCACGTGGATTGATTATCACGCAGTTTTGAGGAGATTAGATGTTCGGGTTGGTAGATTCGGCGAATCGAAGCCGAATAAGGCGTTGGTTTCGTATCGCGTGAATTTGGGGGAAATGGTGGAAGGTGAAGGTGAGATTATGTTTGGTTTGGTGTCGAGTGGTGGGAGGAATGGTGAGAATGTTACGAGTGTTTATTCGTGGTGGTTGGCAGTTAAGGATGTGCCGAAATGGATGCATTCGGTCGCGGCTGATCCGCGTGATTTTGTGAATGTGGGGATGGATGGGAAGGAGGAGAAGGAGAAGGTGAAGAAGCGTTGTTTTTTCTCGGGGTTTGTGTTTCATATGGCGTGTGGTGTGTTGGTGGTGTTGCTTTTGCATACTGTGTGACGGATGTTTGTTGGGGATCGAGAGAAGGGTAAAGGGGAGGGTTCTGTGTGCGGAGGTGAGTTTGTGTATGAGAAGATTGGTGTAGTTAAAGCGAAGGATTTGGAAAGTGGCATGAAGAAATAGGAGAAGTCAAGAGGACGAGAGATGGTATTTGTTAATGTTGAATTTGTTAACTGTGGTATGTGTTACGTTGCTAACTGTTTTGGACTAGTAGGATTTCGATTAGTATTGTTGTAAGGCATTAATGATATCATGTGTTGTAAGGAACGTGTTTTTCTGAACGTTAACAAAGATGTTTCGTTTTGGGTCTCTTTTATCATGCTGAGATATTGCTGTCGTAACTAATCATTGACCCTTGGTGCTACACATAGTTTTCTAGTTATGCAGGCAATATATCTTGTTTTTTTCTCTTAGTCTTAAAAATTTTAGAAGCATGTTTTTCGCAGTTTGGTTCATGTGTATAGTCCATTGACTTGTAATAGATGTAATTGCGGATGGAAATTTTATTGATGTAATCTATATACATTTAGAAACGCAATAGGTAATTAATGTAGCAGATTATATATCAGCAAATGTATCTAATCAGTATTGTGTACATAATTTCTTACATATAATATTTGATTGAATAATGAATACACACATATATAGGCACACACAAATTAAGAGAAGCAAAAGAGTGGAAGTATGTGGTTAGGCAAATCGTTCACTATTTGGTTCATTATGGTTCTAGCCACCAAGTCAAGTACGTACACTGGGTTTGAGTCCTCGACCCAGTGAGTTCGCATCAGGCAAAAGCGACAACACTAAGGCTGGGTTCTAAAATCAGTCCGAAATTATTGTGCTTCATGTGGGAAAATGAAGATTGTAACAATGACAAGTGTTTATCGACTTGCACGGCCTTGAGTCTATAAGTGTAATAAAGGTTTGTGACCAATTCAAGTTGTAGGAGAGAGCAACGGTGACCTACTAACCTTAACTTGATTGAAGCCCTTCAATAGACTCTTGTTTATTCTTACTAGATCAAAAAACTTGTAAATAGCAGGCCTTAGAGTTATAGATATACATAAGTTTATGGCTTGGTTAGTCTAAGATGTCTACGTATAAAACACACAAGGAACATTAACGCTAAGACCCACAACATTAATAAACTAGTAAACCCCATCCATTTGCAAATATTTGTTTGTGAAGTATCAATAATTTCTAAGTGTAATATTAAAATCCTAATCAAATTAACTTGAAAATTTACCAAAGAGAGAACCCTATTTTTTAATGACAATTTGAAATTGAAAATTTTGCACCGTAAAAGAAAATGAAAATTATTGGTCTAGATTCAACTCTTATAGGTTCACAAACGGAAGTTGGTTATTTTAAATGATAAATACCGATAGATACCCAAAATTTGTTTGAAAGTTAGAGAAACTCAAAATCTTTTTGAAAGTCTTTGGTTGAAAAACGTAAAAGTATTACGTAAGGTTTTACATTATTATAATAGTTTTTATTAGAAAAGTTGTTAGTTTATATATATATTTTCTATCATTTAAAATTTTGGATTGCAACTAAAAAGTTTAAAATAAATCTTAAATTCCAATGGTTTTTTAAAGTGACGATTTTATACGAACTTAATTTAACAAATATAATTGTCTCTATATATTATAATCACGTGTATCAACTTAATAACACATGCTCAACTTAATATTAATAACTCGTATGTTTAAGAAGCTTTTATGTAGCCACCCGTACTTTTTAAGTCCTAATTTAATTATATACTTTTACTTATTATTATAATAATTCTAAGTAAACTTACTTTTTAAGTCATGTTGTTGTTGTTGTTGTTGTTGTTGTTGTTGTTGTTGTTGTTGTTGTTGTTGTTGTTGTTGTTGTTGTTGTTGTTGTTGTTGTTGTTGTTGTTGTTGTTGTTGTTGTTGTTGTTGTTGTTGTTGTTGTTGTTGTTGTTGTTGTTGTTGTTGTTGTTGTTGTTGTTGTTGTTGTTGTTGTTGTTGTTGTTGTTGTTGTTGTTGTTGTTGTTGTTGTTGTTGTTGTTGTTGTTGTTGTTGTTGTTGTTGTTGTTGTTGTTGTTGTTGTTGTTGTTGTTGTTGTTGTTGTTGTTGTTGTTGTTGTTGTTGTTGTTGTTGTTGTTGTTGCTGCTGCTGCTGTTGCTGTTGCTGTTGCTGTTGCTGCTGCTGCTGCTGCTGCTGCTGCTGCTGCTGCTGCTGCTGCTGCTGCTGCTGCTGCTGCTGCTGCTGCTGCTGCTGCTGCTGCTGCTGCTGCTGCTGCTGCTGCTGCTGCTGCTGCTGCTGCTGCTGCTGCTGCTGCTGCTGCTGCTGCTGCTGCTGCTGCTGCTGCTGCTGCTGCTGCTGCTGGTGCTGCTGCTGCTGCTGGTGCTGCTGCTGTTGCTGCTGCTGTTGCTGCTGCTGCTGCTGCTGCTGCTGCTGCTGCTGCTGCTGCTGCTGCTGCTGCTGCTGCTGGAAATATATCCATTTGCATTATATTAATTAAACAATGCGTGCTTATGTACTTTGTAGACTAAATTTTTTTATGCATTTGGAAATATATCCATTTGCATTATCTATGAAATAATATCATGTTAGTCTATGGGATAATGAGTTTTAAATGTATCCATTAGTCAATTTACCCGTTTCTACGGAGTATTGCAAATTCATAGTCGTAATAATTGTTGACTTTTACAAAGTCAATTAATGTCATTACACATGAAAATTGACTATTGAATAGTCAAATGCCAGCTTGAGTTGATATGAAATTCCTTGACTTTCATTACCAAACCAATTAGTATATCCTCTTATAACCTTTTGTTGTACATTTCTACTTGCTTCTTGATGACGTATAGTCTACATCTGGGTCACGAACCCGGCTAAAAGTCCAACATTCACTTAGCCCGGTACGATCTGGGCTACACCGATTAGAGGTTTGGGCTCACGAAGGCCCAAGCCCAAAGCTATTCACGGAATAAATATCCGGTATCTTCTAAATAAGAAGATTATCATTCCCAACCGACTTAGGCGGGATACGCCGAAGGTTGAGGAACACGGATCCAACAAGGATTCCGTGCGTATATAAAGGGAATCATATCCCTCGTTTAAGGTACGATCTCAAACCCTAATTCTCCTTAAACCCTAAACCGATTACTTACTCTCACGCCGGAGGATAATCGTGGGAGACAATCCCACGGTAAGCCTAACGGTGTCTTTTGTCTCTTAGTGCGCAGGTCTCAAGCAGCAATTCTCAATTGGTACGAGAACCGGAGCTCCAAACTAGGAACACCCAACTTTTGTATCAACAAGTGGCGCCATCCGTGGGACCCTACACTAAGAACCAACACTAGAATGACAAAGCACGGTAATCAGCGATCGCAGTCAGACCTTATGGGAAAGAAGTCGCAGAGTGGACTAACTCCTAAGCAGACCCCTAGGACAACCAGCGCTGCTAAAAATAAAGGATCAGGCCAAGACTTGATCTTCCCTCTGGTGGAACCGCACTCGGGAACAACCCAAGCCACTACAACCACCACAAGTGGAGTAGACCCACTGCGCACCGCCTTCGCTACTCCCTTCCAATCGGTGCTAGAAACAGACCCGATAAAGGCACCAGATGCACCTGACCGAAATAAGGATGTAGTGATAGAAACAAATATACTTGCTCTCGAGGGGGTCGCACCAGAGCTAACACCAGAAGCTTTCGTATCCCAGAACTACGAAACATTAACTGCCCTCATGCAAGAGGAAGAGAAGAAGAGATCGGGTCGGCACTTGAAAGCCCGACTCAACTTCGATTCTGAATACGAAACTTCCCCACTGCGCCATCAGAAAGAGAAGCGCAGGAGAGATAGCCACCGACCCCCAGTATTCAACCGAATCGGGAGAAGAGTTGAGGAGGATGAGACATCTCATTCGCACCATCTGAGTGAGAATGATGAAGATTAATAGCGTACCAATGTCCACACAAGACTTGGTAGCCGCAGGATCCAAGACATATTGGGGCGACACTATTCCCCAAGTGAAAGCCCTCCGAGTACAAACTCAGAGGACAGTCGGCGCAAGCGCCGAAAGAGGAAAAATTCATCCTCTGAAAATTCCTCGGACAACGAGGATAGTGAAACTGGACACTGGAAGTCCAGAAACAGATATGATGACCAGGAGGATGAAGATATATCCCTCCCTTGGCGTCGCCAAAAGGTCGATGCGTTCACTCGGCGCATCAGTGACTTTTCAGAAAGCAAAAGAAGGCGCATGCCCGCCAACGTAAAGACCTATGATGGAACAGGTGACCCTGATGATCACCTAAAAATTTTTGAGTCAGCTGCGACAATTGAAAATTGGCCGCAGCCTGTGTGGTGCTACATGTTCAACTCCACACTAGTGGGAAACGCGCGGAACTGGTTCAGCAAACTTCCACGCAGAAGCATCAACGGATTTGAGGAATTGAGAAAGGCGTTTCGCCTAAACTTTACTCAAAGGAAGAAGTGCGCTAAAAATCCTGTCGAACTCGCCAGGGTAAAGCAGCGCCAAGGAGAGTCTACAAGCGTATTCATGGAACGCTTCAAAGACGAATGCATGCAAGTTAAAGCATGCCCAGAAGTATTGAAGATCTCTGGTTTCATGAACGGGATTAACAATCCAGAACTCATCAAGAGGTTGAACGACAAGATTCCTGAAACCTTTGATGAACTCATGAAACGCTCTCGATCCTTCGTCCAAGGAGAAGCCGCTGCGGCGGATAGCAAAAGGAACTACTCGAACTACCGGTCACAAGAACAACCTGGGAGACAATCCAATGACCGGGGTAGTAACCGTAATAGGAGCTATCGCAACCAGGGGAGCGGGAGGGATAATGACAGATACACCACGCTGACCAAGACCCCGAAGGAAATACTCGCAACAGAAGGTGCGAATTTCCCAAGACCGACGCAGATGCGCACTCCAGAAGATCGGCGCACTGGGAATGGATACTGTGATTACCATGCACAGAAAGGCCATACCACCAACGAATGCGTCCAACTATGCCAACTCATCAACAAGATGGTTAAAGAAGGTAGATTGGACCACCTTGTCAAAAACATTAAAGACGAGAAGGATAGACAAAAAAGTGGAAACAAGAAGGAAACACCAAAAGACAAGGCTGACACAATCTACATGATACAATCATGGCAGCGAATCACTAGGCAGAAGGTCAGCCAAGATTTTTCACGAGGAAAGGAAATCTCCTTCCCTACCTTAACTGCGGACAACGCAGAGGTGGAACCACTCACTATAGAGATAAGCGCGGGGGGTCACGGCATCCACCGCATGTATGTCGACGGTGGAGCCTCTGCAAACATAATGTATGAGCACTGCTTCCAGCGGCTGCGCCCTGAAATACGCAGTCAGTTAAGCCCGGCCAGCACAGCGTTGACTGGTTTTACAGGTGAAAAAATATGGCCGATGGGGCAAATCAGACTACTAGTCAGCATCGGAAACGAACAACATTCCGCGACGGCCTGGATGGAATTCATGGTGATCAAATCTCCATCGCCATATAATGGCATTATCGGGAGACCTGGGATATCAGCTGTGCGCGCAGTGCCATCAACAGCGCATGGAATGCTTAAATTCCCAGTGGAAGGAGGCATTGTTACTCTCTACAGTGCCACTATCTCACATAAAGAATGTAACACGGTTACATGCGAAACGGCGCAAATCCCAGAACAATGCGCAACCAGAATCCCAAATCTGAAGGTTGCAATTCACCCTGAATACCCAGACCAGGAAATATCCATCGGAGGGTCATTGTTGGACAACGGCAAAGTGGCTGTGTGCGCGCTCTTACAAAAGAATTTGGACATTTTCGCATGGGAGCCAAAACACATGACCGGAGTACCACATTCCATAACAGAGCATAGACTGAAAATCCGACAAGGGTACTCACCAATACGCCAGAAGAAGCGCGGACAAGCTCCAGAGCGCGCGCAAGCAATCCTGACGGAAGTACACAAACTTATGGACGCAGGGATCATGCGAGAAGTCTATTACCATGACTGGCTTTCCAATCCAGTCATGGTAAAGAAGAGCGACGGCAGCTGGCGTATGTGCGTAGACTACACGGACCTTAACAAAGCCTGTCCACAAGACTGCTACCCATTACCAGAGATAGACTGGAAAGTAGAGTCTTTGTGCGGATACCCATTAAAGTGTTTCCTCGATGCATACAAAGGATACCATCAAATACAGATGGCTAAAGAAGACGAGGAAAAAACAGCCTTCCACACAAGCCAAGGCGTTTATTGTTACACAAAAATGCCCTTTGGTTTGAAGAACGCGGGCGCCACCTACCAGCGGTTAGTAGATAATGCTTTCGAAAAGCAGGTGGGCCGCAATCTAGAGGTCTATGTTGATGACCTAGTCATAAAGAGCCATACTGAAGGCGAGTTAGTACGCGACATTGAGGAAACGTTCAAAACTCTACGAGAGATTAACAAGAAGCTGAATCCAAAAAAATGTACCTTCGGAGCTACTGAAGGCATGTTTCTTGGATATCTTATCGAACCTGACGGTATAAAACCATGCCCAGAAAAAACAAAGGCGGTCATCGATCTTCCCTCACCGCGCACGTTGAAGGAGGTCCAATCTCTCAATGGAAAGTTGGCCGGCCTAAACAGGTTCCTATCCAAGTCAGCAGAAAAATCGCTACCCCTTTTCAAGACACTCAAGAAGTGCATAAAAAAGGGTGACTTCAGCTGGACTACGGAGGCAGAAGTAGCCTTCACTCAGCTCAAACAGCATCTGGCTACGCTCCCAACACTTGTTGCACCCCGACAAGGGGAAGAGCTGATCATGTACTTGTCTGCAACTGATGGAGCAGTCAGCGCAGTGCTATTAACAGATAGGGATTCAGTACAAACCCCCATCTACTTTGTGAGCAAAGCACTCAAGAAGACGGAGATGAATTATAGTGCAATGGAAAAGTTAGTTCTAGCATTGGTATTTGCTGCCAAACGACAGCGCAGGTACTTCCAAGCGCACCCGATAGCAGTAATCACAGACCAACCAATCAAACAGATCATCTCCAAACCTGATGCATCAGGTCGACTCCAAAAGTGGAGCGTATTGCTAGGGGAACACAACATTTCTTACAGACCGCGTACCGCGATTAAAGGACAAATTCTGGCAGACTTCATCATCGAGAAGCCAGATACCGACGAGGTTCCCACACCAAGTAAGAAGATACTATCAGATCCATGGATCTTGTTTACAGATGGATCCTCGTGCGTGGACGGGTCAGGAGCTGGCCTCATTCTCACAAATCCAGAAGGAATGGAATTCACTTACGCACTGCGTTTTGAATTCACAGCAACAAACAATGAGGCAGAATACGAAGCTCTAATCGCCGGACTACGCATTGCAGCTCGAATGGGTGTACTTAACCTGGAAGAAAATGTAGATTCCCGGCTAGTGGCCAACCACGTGTTGGGTGAATATGTGGCTAAAGAAGAAAATATGATTCAATATCTCGACAAGACCAAGACATTGATCAAAGATTTCGATAGATTCACCATCAAGCAAGTTCCTATAGGAGAAAACCGCAAAGCGGACGCACTAAGCAAGATCGCTTCGACAAGCTTCGCACATCTGTCGAAACAAGTACTGGTAGAAACACTGAAAAGCAAATCCATATCGGAGATGGAAGTTTCCACAGTCATTGAGGAGGAAGGTCCTACATGGATGACACCGATTACGGACTTCCTAGACAAAGGAGTGTTACCCCAAGAGCAGAAGGAAGCTCGCAGGATACGGCGTACGGCGCAAAGATTCGAACTTCGAGACAACATACTGTACCGACGCTATTTCCTTCAACCATGGCTCCGCTGTGTAGGTCCACTACAAGCAAATTACGTGCTGCGAGAAATCCATGAAGGTTCATGCAGCATGCACTCAGGACCACGGTCTGTTGTAGCGCGCGCCATGCGATCAGGGTACTACTGGCCAACCATGCACCGCGATGCGCGAGACCTAATAAGGAAGTGCAACGACTGCCAAGTACATCGACCCGTCCCGCGCAAACCACAGCACGAGCTAACACCAATCAAATCCCCATGGCCATTCTATAAGTGGGGTATTGACATTGCAGGACCTTTTCCAGTCGCTACGGGAGGATTGAAATTCATCATAGTCGCCATAGACTATTTCACTAAGTGGATCGAAGCAAAAGCAGTGGTAACAATCACTGGCAACCAAGTAAAACGCTTCGTCTGGGAAAACGTCGTATGTCGCTTCGGTCTACCTGGCGAAATCATCTCAGATAACGGGAAACATTTCTGCGACAATCCTTTCAAAGATTGGTGTGAGAAGTTGAACATCACACAACACTTCGCATCAGTTAAACACCCACAAACCAATGGTTTAGTCGAGCGCGCAAATCGCAGCCTGGGCGAAGGAATTAAAGCGCGCCTGGACAGACACAAAGGAAGATGGGTGGAAGAGCTCTCGCATGTTTTGTGGGCACACCGCACCTCCATAAAAACTAGCACGGGAGACACCCCCTTTTCACTAGTCTATGGGACAGAAGCCGTCATACCGGCAGAAATTGGAATGCCAACCATTCGTACCGCTGAGGTTAACATGGCAACTAATGACGACGAACGCCGTCTTGATTTGGACCTACTGGAAGAAAGGCGCGAACGCGCATCCATAAGGGAGGAGAGATCAAAGTTAAGAATGAAGAGTTACTATGACGCCAAGGTACGCAGCGTTTCCTTCAGACCAGGTGATTTCGTCTACCGCGCTAACGATGCAAGCCACGCAGAAGACATGGGCAAGCTCGGACCAAAATAGGAAGGACCCTACGAGGTTACTGAAGCATCAGGTACGGGCTCATACAAGCTACGCGGCTTGGACGGTCGTGAACTGCCACGCACATGGAACATCTGCAACCTCAAGAGGTGCTACCTGTAGGAATGGCTACGGCCCAGCGTACAGACGCTCTCGCACTTTCAGTGCCCAATAAACATCTGTGTAGTCACTCTTTCTTTTACTTAGTATAATTGTCTTATTTACTTCTCATCAAAACTTGAAAGTCTCAATAAAACGCCGCGGTTTCTAGCTAACTCCGCGACATATTTTAATTCGTTATTTCCATATACTGTATGTCTTAACAATTTTTTATCTTTTCCCACGATGGCGTGCATGCACCATAATAAACCCACGATGGTAAAAGGATAAGTTAACCTACTAAACAACTTGTTGAGTAAGCGGGTTGCAAACCCATCAACACCGGATCACGCATCCTTGTTAAACACCTTGTTCTCAAGACGTTGGAATAAGTCCTGTGCGCATCCCACGACGGGTGTGCAACACTGCACATGTGCACGTTTAAGATATTTGGAACCAAGATACTTGCTTCCTTAATTTTACAGTACGCTGCATGTTATTAGCATACACGACTATGATAATACTCAAAAAAAAAATTTAGGATCCTCATACATGATTAGGGCTTTCCTGCATTATTCACACGTGCATATACACGTAACAATGAATACGTCTTTTACGTAACGACAAACAAATTTCGTACTACAAGTTGCAACAAATATCCACGTGAACTCCCCAAAAAGATGATTTTATTCAAATAACCACGAGTTATTACAACAAGATTGTTATATTGCAACACATAAATCTACCAACTATTACAACGCTCAATAGATGAGCCACCCATGCGGTTCGAGGATCCTTTGGCCTCGTCAAGCTTCTTTAACAGATCTGAGTCCCGCCGAGACACAGTGGCAACACTTACCGGCACCCCATCAGACCTCGGCTGGTGCGCTGCGCCAACCCCGCACAAGATTGATTTCCCCTTGATACCCTTCTTTTGGGCAAGTCTGGTCGCATGCGCTTCTAGTACCTCCTTCAAGGGCACTTCTTTCTCCACAACAAACGGATTCAAAATATCCTTTGGACGCATGAAAACAGGTACCTGAAGCTGTGAGTCATGGGGTTTCAAATTGTAATCTGGCTGGGCTTCTGCACCTTCGGCACGATGCCGCGCAAGAGTCAGCCCTGTCATGATGACGCCTATCGGATAATCCTGATCACGCTCAAGATCGGCAATCATAGGGATTTCTAACTCTTTCATCCTTTGCATTGCCGCAACCAGGTGCTCATACGCTTTAGCATCATAATTTGGTACCTCATTGACAGGTACCTTCAGCAGTTTCGATTCATGCAGCGCCTCTACAGCTTCTGCCTTGCCGCGCTCCAGGGCGCACTGCACTACCTCCCCGAAGGCATTACGTACTTCTGGTGACTCCAGCGTATTCAGTGCGGCAAGACGAAGACCACGACCAACGAGCCACCTGCGCTCAGCTATAGTTGACATCAGCTGAGGATACAACTCCTCGTCGTACTCAATGCTCAGCTTGCGCAGTTTTTCCTCTTGCAACTCTAGTGCTTCTTTCACAGTGGCACAAAATCCTTCAAGTTGGGATGTCATCGCATCTTTGCCCTTCTCAAGGTATTTAAGTACCCAGTGGCACGCAGACTTGTACTTGGCAACATCCGCACGCTCTTGATTCATTTGGCACATGAGCGCCATTTTTTCTTCAGCTTGCTTATGCGCGTACACGCTCAGATCCTTTACCTCTGCTTGGGTGCTATCCAGCTGCGCCCGGGTGTTTGCCAGTTGCGCCTCCAGCAATGCTATTGTTTGGTCCTTTTGTGCATTTTGACTCTCCCCAGAAACTCGGTCTTTCAACTGCACGATTAGTGAGGCCTGATGCGCGGAGACCTGCATCAATTCATCGACCAATTGCTCCATGGGTGCATCTACATCAGACAGATCTTCATTTTTCTGACTATGTGGCTCAGAATGCGATGAGCGTGTAGGACTAGCCTTGGGGGGTGACTCAATAACCTGTTCCACCCTGCGTACGTTCATCAGCGCAATGTTAGATTCACAACTGGCACATCTACTAACAAAAGGAACAATACATATACGGCATTACTTACTGCGGTCCCGCGATATTCTCAGAGGGGTGCGACGACGCTTCATCAGTAGATGATAATTCCACAGTCTAGATCGCGGGGTGTTTTTTCCTTGACGTGCCTGCACCATCATCCCTTCGGGTCCTTTTGCGACTGAGCCCAGATTCTTCCTCTTCTTCTTCCTCCATAGTGTGAGCCACAGCTACAGGCGGTGGCTGCGCCACAAGAGAAGGTACTCTGGGACTCGGACGGCTTTGCAATGGTGTCGCCTCTGTGGCAATTGAAGAACTGGTCCCTGTATCCCCCGCATTCAGCTCTATGACGCGCCCTGCGGTAGCAGCTAGAATTGGCTCCTCATTCTCCTTCAAGGGTCGTGCTCCTGTCCTTACCTCTACGGGCTTTGCTAGCTGTACTACGGTAAAGAGATCCATTTCTGCGCAGCACAATACGACATATACACACAGGTTATATAATGCGCAAAGTATAAGGAAGAATGCTCTTACATTATTTACACACAGAGGTACGGAGGAATAAGTACCCACCCTGGCCATGTGCGTCTAAGAAGATTGGGATCTCATCTTCGGGACCAAAATAATTACGGCTGATTCCCATGTGCACCAAAAATCCCTCAGGATAGGCACTAATGGGGATGCGGTTAACATTTATCAGTTCCGCATCCTCGGCGACATAAGACCCAGGCAACGGGCACTCATCCCTCTCTAATGTACCCCGGGTATAAAATTCATAATTCCAGGGAAAGCATGTATCATCTACCCAGAAGAAATACTCCCTCCAATTTCTAAGTGAATCCAATTTATCCGTATAGCACTGCAGCCTACCGGCGCGCTTCGCAAAGGACACCCACCCATGCGCCCATGTAGTATGATAAAAGGCGCGGAATAGGTGGATGGTGGGGTTAATCGCTAGCAAACGGCAATTTACCTCAAAATTGGTAATTTTGGCTGCACCAATACAGTGCAACTGCGATATGTGCAAACTATAATAGTTTAACACGTCACACAGTAAGCGAGACAGGGGTACACGTTGATTCGCGAATTCGAATAACCGTGTATATACACCCACTTTCCCTTCGGGGAAGTCTGCAATGGTTGCCCGCGCTCCTGGAACAACCGGATGCACATCCAGAGGTATAAAGTATTCCGAGGTGAATTCCGTCAGATCGCTCACGGTGAGGTCGGAAGTAAAGTCAGACAACTGTTTAACCATAGTGTTATTATTTCTCGATAAGGCGCACGCGTGGTTACCTCTGTGATTGGCTAATTTCTGGATTGCAACTATCCAAAACGCTTTAACAATGTGGGATGAAATGTTACAGTGAGGGAGATGGTGAAAATGGATTGCTAGGTTATATAGTTTTTCTCATCCACACGATCAGCGACACGTGGACTCCACCAACCTTATCTGTGTGGTTGAGATTGCTTGATGGGACAGAGGTGCAGTAACTTTCCCCCGAGTTACGAGGCGCCAATTTTTTAAATTTACGGCCGGATACAATGTATCTAGCGTATATTTCTTTGGCTTCTTTGTTACGTTTGGTGTATTTTTCATTGACACGGTTATTAGTCTAGCACCCGCAGTTATGCACTGCGCATACTAGACTGGGGGGACATGATGACGTATAGTCTACATCCGGGTCACGAACCCAGCTAAAAGTCCAACACTCACTTAGCCCGGTACGATCTGGGCTACACCGATTAGAGGTTTGGGCTCACGAAGGCCCAAGCCCAAAGCTATTCACGGAATAGATATCCGGTATCTTCTAAATAAGAAGATTATCATTCCCAACCGACTTAGGCGGGATACGCCGAAGGTTGAGGAACACGGATCCAACAAGGATTCCGTGCGTATATAAAGGGAATCGTATCCCTCGTTTAAGGTACGATCTCAAACCCTAATTCTCCTTAAACCCTAAACCGATTACTTACTCTCACGCCGGAGGATAATCGTGGGAGACAATCCCACGGTAAGCCTAACGGTGTCTTTTGTCTCTTAGTGCGCAGGTCTCAAGCAGCAATTCTCAATTGGTACGAGAACCGGAGCTCCAAACTAGAAACACCCAACTTTTGTATCAACACTTCTAAACCTGTTACAATTCTGATTTATACTAAACCTAATGCACTAGATGTTGCAAAATTAACACCACCAACTATTTTGCCCATTCTTTGTTGTGGACAAACTAAACCTGGAATATCTGAACCCCTAACACCCCCAACAACATGTGCAGGCCCCTTAACAACACTTGCAAGACCTCTAAAACCCCTAACAACACTTGCAGACCCCTCAAAA
Organism: Chrysanthemum seticuspe; assembly: GCA_019973895.1. NCBI lineage: Eukaryota > Viridiplantae > Streptophyta > Magnoliopsida > Asterales > Asteraceae > Chrysanthemum > Chrysanthemum seticuspe. Next base: position 254,059,951 of record BPTQ01000002.1, on the reverse strand, counting down.
GCATTAGCAGACCCCTCAAAAGTACTTGGATACATATTAAGCATGTATAATAATCATGTATAATAATCATGTATAATAAGCATATAATAAGCAATTATAATAATAATGTATAATAACCATGTATAATAACTCCAAAGATTAGATATACTGACTGAAGATCAAAAATATTTCTCAAAAAAAAGAACAATGAAGAATAAAAAATGGATTAACAACACTAGAGCAAGTTTATGTTCATACTCGAAAGTGGTGTCTGTTCATTCATTTTTGATACTTCATCCATCTTTGATACTTAGATATGTGTTACTTGGATATGTGTTTAGACTTGGATAATGTTAGTATATTTTGACAAAGAGTAAGAATAAAAAATGGATGAACAACACCAGAGCAAGCTTATGTTCATACTCGAAAGTGGTGTTCATTCATCCATCTTTGATTTCGATCTGTGTTACTTGCATCTGTGTTTTGACTTGGATCATGTTACTTGGATCTGTCTATGTTAGTCTATTTTGACAAACAACGATGAAGAATCAAAGATGGATGAACAACACCAGAGCAAGTTTATGTTCATACTCGAAAGTGGTGTCTGTTCATCCATCTCTAATTCTTCATCCATCTTTGATACTTGGATCTGTGTTTTGAATTTTATCATTTTACTTGGTTATGTTTTGAATTGGATAATGTTAGTCTAGTTACTGATGTATGTAAATGTGTCTTTTGGCAAGGACCGATTAGTAAACCAATAAAGGTAGTACAATACAAGTACAAAACCATAAAAGGAATATAATATAAGTATTGTACAAGGACCAAACTAGATCAACTAAAGAGTTTTTACTAGTCAACCAAAACTAAGACTTCCTACAAAAGCCTTACCAATTACATACAATCTAGAACCACTCCAAAACATAAAAAAACCGTGAGTTTTTAAACCCACTAAATAAACCATAGAAAAATGAAGATGATCACTATCCAAGAGTAAACACAAAAGTTCCTCAAACGAAAAACTTTCTCCTTCTCAAGAAGGAGATCAACTAGGAATGCTTGGTGAGTAACCTCTTGCTCGTTACCCCAGTTGGCCGAGTTGACATATAACTATTTCTGAGCAATGAGGTCGGTTTGGCATTGTTGTAATGCCGCCTTATGCTGGTGGATGTTTCTCTGCAAGTAGCTAATCACGTCCCTTTCTCTCCTTGACGTGGATGGATCGTACCACCCAAAGAATGGACATGTAGATCCCTCAAAGAGAAAATCAAAATTTAGCATCTCTTTGAAGCTTAAACTCATAACTTGAAAATTAAACTTTAAACTAAGACTACCATTACACTTAAACCAACATTAAACCATAAACAAATCATTTTAACTAATAAACACCACCATTAAACTTTATAATGAAACAAATAAAGTGTCAAAACCTGTCTTGGGCAGGCATAGAACCACCTTTCGGGGTTCATGTTGTTCCAACATGTCCTCACCACAGCTCGCCTATGGCAACCAAAATGAACCATTATTGAGATTTGATGAAAAGATTAATAAAAAGATAAGATTTTATAAGAGAGAGGAGAGTTTAGGGATGAGTGGTGAAAAAATGTTACATATTAATAGCCGATATATTGTAGCAATCTCAGATCCCGCATTGTACCTTTTTTTATTTATAAAAAATACGAAATGACGATAATGCCCTCCAACTAAAAACAAAAGCAAACTGAAAGAAACGGTGTTGACCGACGAAAAACGAGTCAAGAGACTCATTTGATGTCAAAACTTGGAAAAAGGGACCCTCGATGACTACACTGACAAGGTACGACTCGAGATGATGTTTTCCAACAAGTTAGGGACGAACGGTGTATTTAATTCTTAATTTAATAAATATAATTGTTATATATGTTATAATCACGTGTATAAACTCAATAACACATGCTTAAGCTTAATAAATATAACCCGTATGTTTAGGAAGATTTTAATATTACGATCAATTTAATAAAAATAATAATGATAAAGTAGTAATAATAAATATTGTTATGTATAAGTTTAACGTACATGTGCTATTTGTAAATTATTTTTTCTTTTTAAATTTTTTTTGAAAATTGATAATTTTACAATTGAGTCCATAAATTTGGGTTTAGGATTAATGCATTTTCAAAAGTGAAAGGTCTAATTGTAAATTGTATGTATTAAACAATCAAAATATAACGATTTTTTAGATTTAAATCCAGAATTTGAAAAAAACGAGATCTTAAAGCCATTCTTATTTTTGTTTATTTAATAAATTAACATGACAAAAAAATATGTTTGGCAATAACTAATTCAATTTTGACTTTCATTGACTAATATAAATGCTCAATTTTGACAAATAAGTTAAATTGAGCTCTTCTATTGTTTATATCTAACCTTCGTTTCAATGAATCATCCAAAAATCGTTTTCCTTTAGTGTTTAAAGATTATTGTGGACCACATAATTTTCGTTGAAAGTTTCTTTTCTATAGCAATCAAAAGCTATAAGTTTGCACTAGACAAATACTCGTGCATAGCAACGAGATTTTATAGCGACAAATCGTTTAGTGATAAAAAAAAGTTTATCGTTTATAAAGGAAAAATAACAAAAGTTTGAAGATTTGGGGATTAAACATAATGTTTTGAAACCCGGTTCGACCCACGGGTGGTTCAACCAGTTGATCCGTTCCGGTCAAAAAACGGGTTGATTTAAACTTTGTGTATTTTATAACTATATGTACCATCAACTTGTTAGCTTGTATGAAACTTTGTGTATTTTATAAATGTGTATAATAACATATACTTTTTATTTTAGGGTGTTTTAAAAATAATATTAATAAGTGTGTTTAATTATTTTAAATTTTGGATTATGTAATAGTTTGTTTAAATTGTACATTGTGAAAATTTTATTATACTTTTTATTAAGGGGTGTTTTAATTGATTGTTTTTAATTTGGTTGTACAATGTGAATAAATTATTGTACTTTTAAATAACTAGATATTTTAATAAAAGTATTAATTACACTATACATTTCTCTTACCTTTGACCATTTTTAATTTTTAATTTTCAACATTTGATCATTTTTATTTTATATGTAGTATAGATAAGTCGATTAGAAATTAAAATGGAAAGTGATAGGCTTATTTTCACCACTTTATAACCCAAATGATACGTTTATAATGATTCTAGACCATATACATATTGTGATCATATTCTTGTGACATGAGTGTTAGTATATATATGTGTAGTGGGTATGAATGTTTATAGCAATTAAATAAAAAAAACACTATGGGTTATTCAATATTGTTCAGTATTTTTTTCCTTTTCTTTATTTTCACCTCTTTTGCTTCTACGACTTCATTAAAAGATAATAATAATCATAAATGCTCTGAAAAAGAGACTGAAGCTTTGCTTCTCTTTAAACAAAACCTTTCCTCCATCAATTACCCAACACTGTGTTCGCCAGTAATTTCATAAAAGAAAAGAAGAGAAGTTACAATCACTTCTCTTCTTTCCTTTTCTTCCCAAAATTGGGCGGAACATTTCTTCTCCAAAAAACACTAGATCTTCCTCCCATCTTCTTCCCGGATCTTTTCTTTTCCTCCCACTTAAAAACTCAAGAACACAACATCATTATTAGTTCTTCCCGGATCTTTTCTTTTCCTCCCGATTTTGGACTCAAGAACACACCGCAAATGATATGTGTGGTTCTGATAATTATCCAACAATGATGAACTGGAACACAAGTACGGATTGCTGTAAACGGGATGGAGTTAGATGCGACGACTCCACCGGTGACGTCATCGGGCTCGATCTCGAATGCGGGATGCTACAAGGTACAATTCATCCTGACAGCTCCCTCTCCAACCTCACACACCTTACTTATCTTGAATTATCATATAACAGACTTAATGGGACATTGCCATCTTGGCTGTTTAATTTCCCCTCTTTAGAATATCTTGATCTAAGTTATAACATGTTTAGTGGAAAGGTACCCTCGGACATCTCAATTAACCTCACACACCAGCTTACTCATCTTGATTTATCAGCTAACAAACTTAATGGGACATTGCCAACTGGGCTGTTTACTTCCCCCTCTTTAGAATCTCTCGATCTAAGTTATAACATGTTGAGTGGAAATGTTCCTTTTGAGTCATTTGCTCTTCCATCATTAAAAGGGTTAGACCTCAGTGGCAACAATCAGTTAGGTGGCCAAATTGATGTGCAAACATTTCCACAACTCACCAACCTCACTAGCCTGTACCTTTCATATAATAATTTTAGTGGTGAATTGGAGTTGGATACATTCTTATCAACCCTCACAAACCTTGATACTCTCATTCTCTCGTACAGCGGTTTCTCTGTTACAACAAACAATTCCAATCATTATGTCAACCCTGGTTTTAGATACTTATATTTGGCCTCTTGCAAGCTTAAGGTGTTTCCGAATTCATTTAGAGCCATGAAGCAACTTAGTTGGTTAGATCTCTCTAGAAATGAAATCCATGGCCAAATTCCTCATTGGGCAGGGGAGATTGGTGGGTTGGAATATTTGAATCTGCAGTCCAACTTGATTGAGGGGCCATTCCCTCCATCAATTTGCAACATGCGCAATCTAATGGATTTGGATATGTCCAATAATCGCTTTGGTGGATTGATTCCACAATGCTTTGGAAATATCACCTCATATCTTGAAATGATAGATTTGGGGAATAATAGCTTTCAAGGAACAATTCCAAACGTATACAGGGATTGTGGAAGTTTAGAAGGCCTTATTTTGAATGGAAATCAATTAAGAGGAGAGGTGCCGATTTCCTTGTCCAATTGTCAATCCTTGACAGTAGTTGATTTCGGAAACAACCATTTGAATGGTACATTTCCTGGTTGGTTAGGAGCTCTTCCAAATTTGGAGGTTCTTATCCTCAAATCAAACAACTTTCATGGACACATTCAACCCAATGCAACTGTTGAATTCTCGTTTTCAAGTCTTCATGTTCTAGACTTATCTCATAACGGGTTTGTGGGGCAACAACCTGCAAAATATTTTCAAAATTTCAATTCCATGAAGAACGTGGTGAAAAACAACACAAAACCAGAATATTTGAGCATGGGTGCATATATTAACTCATTTTACTCCTTCGTTGTTGCGATGAAAGGGGTGGATCGAGAAATTCCGAGACTTATTGTTAGCCTAAAAATTATTGATCTATCAAACAATTATTTCGATAGGGAGATACCAGAAATAATCGGAAATTTGAGTTCTTTGAAAGTGCTAAACTTGTCGTACAATAGCCTTAATGGTCAAATACCAAACTCTCTTGGTAAACTATCAGAGATTGAATCATTAGACCTTTCTTGGAACCAGCTCACAGGAAATATCCCTCAAAGCCTTGCAGGAATCAAGGGCCTTGAAGTCTTAAATCTATCACAAAACCATCTCGTGGGGCGTATTCCAGAAGGAACACAGTTCAGCACATTTCAAGAGAACTCATTTGCAGGGAATTTGGGACTCTGTGGGTTTCCACTGCCCAAAAATTGCAGTGAGAATGCACACAAACCACAGCTTCAAGCTGAAGAACATCGTGAGGAGGAAAGTGGATTTACGTGGGAAGTGGTGATGTTGGGATATGGATGTGGGACTCTACTTGGATTGGTGATGGGTTCTTACATATTGTCAACAAGAAAAGTGAAATGGTTCAATGCAATTGCTGATGCAGCAGTGAGTTTGGTCTTGAAGAAGAGGAGGAGAAGACATGTTTACATCGGGAAATGACGTTAGATAATGAAAGGTATGCTTTTTCACATGTTTTCTTATTTCAACAATTTTTTCAAAATGTCTTACACTATGAATTCTCTTGGTGTTAAAAAAAATATTATGCAGGTAAAGGAGTTTGAGGAGGGCTGGGACCTTCTGAATTATGCAGTCGTATATCAGCTTTCTGAATTATGATGTTTGTGTTGTTAGGATTTTAATACATATTTACTCGGTCACTGGGTGATCATGTATTGATGTTGCTGACCTTGGTGTAATTCAGTAAGTTTTTTGTTATTTTGATGATCATACAACCATCGTGTATGCTATAAAATTGTAGGGTTTGTTACCGAATTGTAAGGTGTGAAAAGGAAAGCATTATTAATAATGACTTGTCTTTTAGTATATCTAATTTGACCATCCAGTGTGTTCTTCTTCGATCTGTTCTACATGTGTTTTAGCATTTCATTATCAGCCCACCACCTGCTTGACGAGTTGATTATGAGACCAAATTGCCAGTGACCCTGCACTTGAATAGTCCTCTAAATGAAATTTTATCATATACCTACTGCTCCTTGTCCTGTAAAACGTGCCATGGTCCTTTTCAGGGTACCTGCAAAAAATGTGTCCTATATACTGATGTAGGTTGAATGTTATGGCTGAAGCTGGACGTTCTGAGATACATAGCTGCTAAATTTGTAGCGGATATGCTAGCTATATAGTTCATTTATGTTATTGTGTTGTATTGCTGGCCTTGAAGACAAATGATATGTGTGTCCGAGTAAATCATACAGCGTTACATCTTTTTGCCATCTACTTTAAATGGTCGGGTTTATTATTTTCTTTTTATAACTTGACCAGCCAAGTCTTAACTTTTACCCTTAGGTAATCGTGTTTTTGAGTGACGGTGCCTTAAGCAACAGTAACAAAGGTGAGGCAAGTAACTGTTAGTATAATCACTGCAGAATTTTATCACTGCAGAATTTTCAGATAATTATGACTAATTTATCATTTAATGGGATTATCTGTAGGCAATATCTGATTTCTCCACATAAATTTTCAGATATTTTTGCTTGGGGCAACAAGCAATTTTTTAGATGTTAATAGTCGAACTAGGGGTGGAAAAATGGCGGGTTGGGCAACAGGCAATTTTTTGGTACTTACTGAAACTGGTCAGGTTGGATTGCCTGGAACACTTTTTAGCCAAAAAGTTTTAACAAAATTTATATTATTGCAACAATAACATTAATTTTTGTGATGCAAATTGTTTAAAACATTTATCTGTAACAGGATATACAGTGTATCAAAAACCTTAGAAGGGGCACAAGATGACTGAGGCAATGATAATAAAACTAGCGGTCTCAAATTGGTGGGACGGGTCAGGTAATGGGTCAAAATGAGTTTGGGTCACGGGTTTAACCGTTACTTTTTACCAATTCCCCCTCTCTCCCCTTTTTTGGATTACTAAATTCAATTTCAGAATATAATATTTGTTATATGCCTATTTCTAAAACCAAATGTGACAAACAGGTGTGGAAAATGAAAGTTATAGCTGATTTTGTTTATTACTAATTTGGTATAAACTTGACCCGAAAAGTATGATGTTTTACCCTTAGGTAATCGTGTATTTGTGTGGCCGAACCTTAGTAAGACAAGGATCACTGGAGCCACAAACATACGTAGTAATAGACACATGCCGAATTATATTGCCTACAGATAATCCTTAGCAAAAGTATTAAGACATAACTCCAATGTCTTAATAACATTTGAATTTTGGAACAGTTAATTGACATACTAGGGCTGTTTGATTCTTTTGTTGACTGATTTGTGTTTGTTTCTTTTGCCTTATATTTTGCAGTTTATAACATTTGGTTTTGCATGTACTCCACTGTACTTTGTGTGGGAGAAAGTAGTGGGAATGCATGATACAAAGAGCATATGTTTACGGGCATTGGCTAGGTTGCCAGTTGTGATTCCAATTTGGTTCCTAGCCATCATCTTCCCGTTTTTTGGTCCAATCAATTTGGCTGTTGGGGCTTTGTTGGTTAGCTTCACTGTCTATATTATCCCTGCTCTAGCCCATATGCTTACTTACCGAAAGGCTTCTGCTAGCCAGGTAATCCGTCCACACTGTCACTAAAATCTCAATTTCTGATAGATACAAACTAAGAAACCCACAGGTAATCAAAACTAGAGGTGAAAAATGGGCAGGTTGAGTTACAAGTCAAAATTAGTTCGATTAAAACGGGTAAGTTTTGATACGGGTAAAACCAAGCTGGGTTGGTTAACCTTAGTTGGTACTTGGTTCAATAACCAATCAGGGTGTAAAATATGACAGCAAATGTATGTCATTATAAAATAATCCAAGTTTTTACATTTGACTTGTTAGACCTGTTAGAGATAAAACCTAACCTCAATCGACCCTTTCACAAGTAAATGGTTCAAAAGTAGGCGATTTTGTTTTAAATGTGAAATCAGTTTTTAGGCTGCAAGTGCTATACAACGCATATGCAAGACTGAATAATCAGATCACTTCACGTGAATATTTTGGAGATTAGAAATGTACCTTCCATTTGTTCCTTTATAATTAGGGGTTAGAAAGTGGGATAAGACAAAGTTTGGTGACATTTCATTATCATTGATTTATTTGCTTAGATGCATTAGTGATCAGTTACATTCTTGCTATTATTGCACTTAATCAATCTAAACATTGAGGTGGCTCACTAACCCACTCACATTACAAACCTAACCTTGAATTGAGTGACTCACCTTAAACTTGTTGTATGCAGAATGCTGTGGAGAAGCCACCATTTTTTCTGCCTAGCTGGACTGGCCATGTACATTGTTAACATATTTTTCGTGGTTTGATTTTTTGTGATTGGTTATTTGGAGGGTGGGCCAGTATGAAAAACTTCATCAAATAGTAGATTATACAATAATTCACTGTACTTTTTTATCCCGATTGTTTTTTATCTAATAGTTACTCGTTCTATATGAAAGTTTAGGTTGTTGATACCTTATTTGTTGGTTACTCCATGTGGTTGATTCCTTATTTGTTGTATTCAAGTTTTGGTAAGTAGATTATACAATAATTCACAGTACTTTTTTATCCCGTTTGTTTTTTTATCTAATAGTTACTCATTTTTTTTTTTTGGAATAATACAATTCATTTACACAATATTTGCCGATTCTTCTAGAAGGTGGCAATTTTGATAGATAATGTTAAAGGATTAACTCTTACATCACTAGCCATCACTTGTTGGGAGAGTCGTGTTGAAAGTGTCAAAGAAATCACATTGCATATTTCAGACACACGAGAGGCTTTGCTTCAAGTTGCAAAAAGTGACGATGATTCTCTAATTCAAAGTCAAGCAAAATCTCTAGCAACAAATGAGTTTGGTGATTTTGAGAATTTATTAGCAATAGTTATTTGGTTTAAGATCTTATACGCGGAAAATTTGGTGAGTAAAAAATTATAATCCAATGATATGCTTATTGATATCACTATTAAAGAAGTGAAACAATTGATATCTTTCTTTGAAGAGTTTAGAGAAACGTGACTCTCTAAAGCCATTAATGATGCTAAAGAAATTTTCGGTGAAATGGATATTGATCCCGTGTTCATTCAAAAACGTGTAATTCGAATAAAAGGCAATTTGACGAGAATCCAGTTGATCATGTTCCTTCATTTTCCTCAGAGGAGTCCTTCAAGATCAATTATTTTTTATACATTGTTGATCAGGCGATTGGTTCTCTTAAAACAAGATTCGAACAATACACAGAGTATGAAAGTATATCTAGTTTCTTGTTTTCCTGTTATAAGTTGAAGTCCTATGATAACAAGAGTCTTAAGTTGTCTTGTAGTAAACTCGAAGCTACACTAAAGATCTCTTAAAACAAGATTCGAACAATACACAGAGTATGAAAGTGTATCTATTTCTTGTTTTCTTGTTATAAGTTGAATTCCTATGATGACAAGAGTCTTAAGTTGTCTTGTAGTAAACTCGAAGCTGCACAAAAGAACGGTGAACGATCAGATATTGATGAAAATGAATTATTGGTGAATTAAGGTTGCTTAATAATTTTTTGCCTACTGAAAATATGGAACCTGTTGATGTCCTAACATTCTTGAAACAAAGGGATTGTTTCCTAATGCACTAATTGCATATAGAGTATTGTTGACCATCCCTGTCACAGTGGCATCAACAGAAAGAAATTTCTTAAAATTGAAGTTACTAAAGTCTTACTTATGGTCCTCTCACAAGAGAGACTTAATAGTTTGTCATTGATAGCTATTGAGAATGATTTGTTAGACAATGTTAATTATAAAGAGATGGTCAAGAACTTTTGTTAGGATTTAGTAAATCCATGATTAAAGACTCGATCACCCCGGGTATTTGTTAGCATTAGAAAGTTCGTAGTCTTAAACGTATATTAGTTAGTTAAGTAACATCATGGAGAACGGACGGGTCTTTACCCACTGTACACCCGATCCATAGCCCGTAGGAGGCGTATTAATATCCTCTCCCACCAAGGGAGAGGGTGGAGCTTCTAATCATATGACATTTACTTTCTCTCACTAAGTTCCCATCTCTCTTTATTTCTCTCTCTAACATTCATACTATTCGACCCATTTGCTTTATGTTTTGTGTGTTTATGATAACCAATCACTTACAATTGGTATCAAAAGCAATGGTTTGATCATATATCTTGTGTGTGCTCGGATTTGGTGATTGGTTCTTGTGTTTTAGGGTTGTTCAACTAGTTTTTCTTGATATACACTAGTTAGAGCATGTTTTGTAGTTAAATTTGTTATTTGTTTGTACTTTCTTGTTTTGGTTTGCTTGATTAGCTTATTTTGGTGCTTGGATAGCTTATTTCATCTTGCTATTGGGAAATTTGAAGATATTCGAGTTGTTTAAGGGTGGTTCTTAGTTGCGGTTTGACAAATTCTTAGCTGCTATTTGACATTTCTGAGTTGAGGTTTGATTATTTTACATTAAGTCAGTTGTGGCTTGATATTAGGACAAATTTGCGGTTTGGTGTTTAGCCAAAAAGGGACAAAAGTACAAAACTGGATGAGAGTGACATTTGTACTTCACGAAAGTGACCTGCGGTTTGTCATTTTGCTTTGCGATTTGTTCCTGCTGTTTGCCCTTTTTTGTTTGCGATTTGAGTATCTTGCGATTTGTCCTTTGCTGCGGTTTGAAGTATTGAGATTTGGGTCCTTGCGTTTTGTCCATTCTGCGTTTTGAGTTTTGAGGTTTTAGCCTTCTGCGATTTGATCGATTTGTGATTTGAAGATTTCGGTTTGTTGTTGCGGTTTGACGTCTTGCATTTTGACAAGGACTGCGATTTGAAGAAACTGCGGTTTGAGCTTGCTTGTTTTGATCTTCCATTTTGTGATTTATGCGGTTTGATGTCGTGCGATTTGACCAAGTGTTGACATTGCGTTTTGAAGACCTGCGATTTGAGACTTGCGGTATGAGAATTGCGATTTGCTATTGCGATTTGATACATGCGATTTGAAATTTCCGGTTTGGGTTCCACGGTTTCTTCTTGATTTTGTAAAATCCCGTGAAAGATTCGATTTCTCGTGTATTTGAACATTATGTCTACTGTTTCTGACGATGTTCAAGCTGCTGGGTCCGATACCCGCCCTCCTATGCTTGATACGACGGGTTATGACTCTTGGGCACAGAGAATCCGATTGTATTTCTTGGGTAAAGAGAATGGCGTTAACATTATTCAATCAATTGATGAAGGACCGTTCCAGATGGGCATCACCAGAGATGAACCTACCCCTCCTTATATACTAGTAGGTAAACTTAGGGAACAAGTTAGGGGATTAGGCTTTGTAAAGGCCCTATGGCCGGCCATGATGCAAAGCCCAAAGCCAAACCCATAACTTTTCAAGTTTTCCATTTCTAGTCCTTCTCTTTTCCATTTAACGGTCGTTAGTCATTTTTCCGTTAAATACTTAACGATCGTTAACCGGACTTAATGTGTAATAATTAATCGTAAACATAAACATTAATTATTAACTTTAATTCTCATTCGCTAATGTGTGCAATCCCGTGGTCACGAGTTCGAATCCAGACATTCACATGTTTGTAAATATATACATTTCCAACAGCTCCCACTTGGATATGTTTACAAAACGTGAAATGACATTGGTTAGCGTCTAGCAACACGCCAATGCCCCCGGTACAACTCGTGTATGGTTTTCTGGAGAAAAACCAAGTTTGATGATTCATCATCATATTCATCCTTTTGTTTCTAATACAATGTTAATAAGAATATGGATCTCACTCATTTCTTAATTAACTATTATGTTTCCCGCTTTATATGATTTATTAAGATTACCAATTCTTCTGAACAGAAGACCTTGGGTATGGCCATACAAACATCTTAACAATCCTACGAGGGGCCCAGATATTTTTAAAATCAAGTCATTCACATGCTCAAGGTTATCAGTACTGCTCATCTTCTTAAAATCAAGTCATTCAACCCGACTCAAGATATACTCCAACATACAAGATGATTGAAAACCTCTCAAACCAAGTTGCACTATTTGTTCATAAATTCAAAACCACACTTCCAAAAACCAACAACCAGCTTAGAACTTTATCTAACCCACACAATCAAGCTACAGTGGAGGATGGAAGGGTTGTGGTACAGAATGTGCAAGGTCGATAAAATGTGAACCAAAGGAATGTTGCACGGGGAAATGGTTCAACTGGTAATGTGGGGGCTCAGAATAGAGGAGGGATAGTAGTTCAAGGTCAAGGCAAAAAAATTAAGTGTTACAACTGTGGTGGTGTGGAACACATTACGAGGAACTGCACCCAACCAAAGCGTCCACAAAACTATGACTACTTCAAGGATAAGATGCTGCTGATGCAGGCACAAGAGAGTGGAGGAGTGTTGGATGAGGAGGAACTTTTGTTTCTTGCTGAAGGTAGTGCCAACACATTTGATGCAGACGTGGATGATCAACCAGTGTATGATTTGGCACAGAATGATCCAACATCTTCCTGGTCGCTGACTGTGATGCCTTCGACTCTGATGTTGATGATGAACCAATGGCCCATACCATATTCATGGCAAAAATTTCTCCTACATCTTGACAAAAATTTGCATTCCTCCCTTCAACCTTAGCACGAGATGAAGAGTCGACTCCTTTTAAATGTTGTAATCAGCCAAAGTATGGCCATCTTCCAACTTCTTTCCAGCAAAGATCAACCTCTGCTAATCAGGTGAAATCCCTTCCTTATCCTGAATCTTGGCTTTGACATTATCGATTGTATCCGAACTCTCGACCTCCAAAGTGATGGTCTTTCCGGTCAATGTCTTCACAAAAATTTTCATTCCTCCTCTTCACCTCAGAACCAAATGTAGAGTTGACTCCTTTTAGATGTTATAGTCTGCCATGGTTCTGTTGAGTTTATGATATATAAAATACAATAAAACATAAAGACATCAAAAGTACACAGTGGAAGACTTAAGATCATAACAAATAAATTAATTAACTAAAAGTATGCGTAACGTACCTCTTGCGAATATCAAATCCCTCGAGCAAAGGAAAACAACCCTCGAGCAAAGCAAAACAAAGAAGTACTTATTGGTGTAAGAATAATGTCTTACAACCACGTTCTTGTACACACGAATTAATCAAACGAATCAAGCGATTGCTAGATCTAACACAAGTCCTCGTTTAAGAAAAACGAAACCAAACTCCCTTACTTGGGGTGTTCGGCCGAATAATGGACTAGAGAGAGGAGAGGAGAGATCTAGGGTTAATTCAATGCACAAGTATCTGAAACCCTAGAACCTACCCCTCCTTATATACTAGTAGGTAAACTTAGGGAACAAGTTAGGGGATTAGGCTTTGTAAAGGCCCTATGGCCGGCCATGATGCAAAGCCCAAAGCCAAACCCATAACTTTTCAAGTTTTCCATTTCTAGTCCTTCTCTTTTCCATTTAACAGTCGTTAGTCATTTTTCCGTTAAATACTTAACGATCGTTAACCGGACTTAATGTGTAATAATTAATCGTAAACATAAACATTAATTATTAACTTTAATTCTCATTCACTAATGTGTGCAATCCCGTGGTCACGAGTTCGAATCCAGACATTCACATGTTTGTAAATATATACATTTCCAACAGCTCCCACTTGGATATGTTTACAAAACGTGAAATGACATTGGTTAGCGTCTAGCAACACGCCAATGCCCCCGGTACAACTCATGTATGGTTTTCTGGAGAAAAACCAAGTTTGATGATTCATCATCATATTCATCATTTTGTTTCTAATACAATGTTAATAAGAATATGGATCTCACTCATTTCTTAATTAACTATTCTGTTTCTCGCTTTATATGATTTATTAAGATTACCAATTCTTCTGAACAGAAGACCTTGGGTATGGCCATACAAACATCTTAACAATCCTACGAGGGGCCCATATATTTTTAAAATCAAGTCATTCACATGCTCAAGGTTATCAGTACTGCTCATCTTCTTAAAATCAAGTCATTCAACCCGACTCAAGATATACTCCAACATACAAGATGATTGAAAACCTCTCAAACCAAGTTGCACTATTTGTTCAAAAATTCAAAACCACACTTCCAAAAACCAACAACCAGCTTAGAACTTTATCTAACCCACACAATCAAGCTACAGTGGAGGATGGGAGGGTTGTGGTACAGAATGTGCAAGGTCGATAAAATGTGAACCAAAGGAATGTTGCACGGGGAAATGGTTCAACTGGTAATGTGGGGGCTCAGAATAGAGGAGGGATAGTAGTTCAAGGTCAAGGCAAACAAATTAAGTGTTACAACTGTGGTGGTGTGGAACACATTACGAGGAACTGCACCCAACCAAAGCGTCCACAAAACTATGACTACTTCAAGGATAAGATGCTGCTGATGCAGGCACAAGAGAGTGGAGGAGTGTTGGATGAGGAGGAACTTTTGTTTCTTGCTGAAGGTAGTGCCAACACATTTGATGCAGACGTGGATGATCAACCAGTGTATGATTTGGCACAGAATGATCCAACATCTTCCTGGTCGCTGACTGTGATGCCTTCGACTCTGATGTTGATGATGAACCAATGGCCCATACCATATTCATGGCAAAAATTTCTCCTACATCTTGACAAAAATTTGCATTCCTCCCTTCAACCTTAGCACGAGATGAAGAGTCGACTCCTTTTAAATGTTGTAATCAGCCAAAGTATGGCCATCTTCCAACTTCTTTCCAGCAAAGATCAACCTCTGCTAATCAGGTGAAATCCCTTCCTTATCCTGAATCTTGGCTTTGACATTATCGATTGTATCCGAACTCTCGACCTCCAAAGTGATGGTCTTTCCGGTCAATGTCTTCACAAAAATTTTCATTCCTCCTCTTCACCTCAGAACCAAATGTAGAGTTGACTCCTTTTAGATGTTATAGTCTGCCATGGTTCTGTTGAGTTTATGATATATAAAATACAATAAAACATAAAGACATCAAGAGTACACAGTGGAAGACTTAAGATCATAACAAATAAATTAATTAACTGAAAGTATGCGTAACGTACCTCTTGCGAATATCAAATCCCTCGAGCAAAGCAAAACAACCCTCGAGCAAAGCAAAACAAAGAAGTACTTATTGGTGTAAGAATAATGTCTTACAACCACGTTCTTGTACACACGAATTAATCAAACGAATCAAGCGATTGCTAGATCTAACACAAGTCCTCGTTTAAGAAAAACGAAACCAAACTCCCTTACTTGGGGTGTTCGGCCGAATAATGGACTAGAGAGAGGAGAGGAGAGATCTAGGGTTAATTCAATGCACAAGTATCTGAAACCCTAGAACCTACCCCTCCTTATATACTAGTAGGTAAACTTAGGGAACAAGTTAGGGGATTAGGCTTTGTAAAGGCCCTATGGCCGGCCATGATGCAAAGCCCAAAGCCAAACCCATAACTTTTCAAGTTTTCCATTTCTAGTCCTTCTCTTTTCCATTTAACAGTCGTTAGTCATTTTTCCGTTAAATACTTAACGATCGTTAACCGGACTTAATGTGTAATAATTAATCGTAAACATAAACATTAATTATTAACTTTAATTCTCATTCGCTAATGTGTGCAATCCCGTGGTCACGAGTTCGAATCCAGACATTCACATGTTTGTAAATATATACATTTCCAACAGCTCCCACTTGGATATGTTTACAAAACGTGAAATGACATTGGTTAGCGTCTAGCAACACGCCAATGCCCCCGATACAACTCATGTATGGTTTTCTGGAGAAAAACCAAGTTTGATGATTCATCATCATATTCATCATTTTGTTTCTAATACAATGTTAATAAGAATATGGATCTCACTCATTTCTTAATTAACTATTCTGTTTCTCGCTTTATATGATTTATTAAGATTACCAATTCTTCTGAACAGAAGACCTTGGGTATGGCCATACAAACATCTTAACAATCCTACGAGGGGCCCATATATTTTTAAAATCAAGTCATTCACATGCTCAAGGTTATCAGTACTGCTCATCTTCTTAAAATCAAGTCATTCAACCCGACTCAAGATATACTCCAACATACAAGATGATTGAAAACCTCTCAAACCAAGTTGCACTATTTGTTCAAAAATTCAAAACCACACTTCCAAAAACCAACAACCAGCTTAGAACTTTATCTAACCCACACAATCAAGCTACAGTGGAGGATGGAAGGGTTGTGGTACAGAATGTGCAAGGTCGATAAAATGTGAACCAAAGGAATGTTGCACGGGGAAATGGTTCAACTGGTAATGTGGGGGCTCAGAATAGAGGAGGGATAGTAGTTCAAGGTCAAGGCAAACAAATTAAGTGTTACAACTGTGGTGGTGTGGAACACATTACGAGGAACTGCACCCAACCAAAGCGTCCACAAAACTATGACTACTTCAAGGATAAGATGCTGCTGATGCAGGCACAAGAGAGTGGAGGAGTGTTGGATGAGGAGGAACTTTTGTTTCTTGCTGAAGGTAGTGCCAACACATTTGATGCAGACGTGGATGATCAACCAGTGTATGATTTGGCACAGAATGATCCAACATCTTCCTGGTCGCTGACTGTGATGCCTTCGACTCTGATGTTGATGATGAACCAATGGCCCATACCATATTCATGGCAAAAATTTCTCCTACATCTTGACAAAAATTTGCATTCCTCCCTTCAACCTTAGCACGAGATGAAGAGTCGACTCCTTTTAAATGTTGTAATCAGCCAAAGTATGGCCATCTTCCAACTTCTTTCCAGCAAAGATCAACCTCTGCTAATCAGGTGAAATCCCTTCCTTATCCTGAATCTTGGCTTTGACATTATCGATTGTATCCGAACTCTCGACCTCCAAAGTGATGGTCTTTCCGGTCAATGTCTTCACAAAAATTTTCATTCCTCCTCTTCACCTCAGAACCAAATGTAGAGTTGACTCCTTTTAGATGTTATAGTCTGCCATGGTTCTGTTGAGTTTATGATATATAAAATACAATAAAACATAAAGACATCAAGAGTACACAGTGGAAGACTTAAGATCATAACAAATAAATTAATTAACTGAAAGTATGCGTAACGTACCCCTTGCGAATATCAAATCCCTCGAGCAAAGCAAAACAACCCTCGAGCAAAGCAAAACAAAGAAGTACTTATTGGTGTAAGAATAATGTCTTACAACCACGTTCTTGTACACACGAATTAATCAAACGAATCAAGCGATTGCTAGATCTAACACAAGTCCTCGTTTAAGAAAAACGAAACCAAACTCCCTTACTTGGGGTGTTCGAATAATGGACTAGAGAGAGGAGAGGAGAGATCTAGGGTTAATTCAATGCACAAGTATCTGAAACCCTAGAACCTACCCCTCCTTATATACTAGTAGGTAAACATAGGGAACAAGTTAGGGGATTAGGCTTTGTAAAGGCCCTATGGCCGGCCATGATGCAAAGCCCAAAGCCAAACCCATAACTTTTCAAGTTTTCCATTTCTAGTCCTTCTCTTTTCCATTTAACGGTCGTTAGTCATTTTTCCGTTAAATACTTAACGATCGTTAACCGGACTTAATGTGTAATAATTAATCGTAAACATAAACATTAATTATTAACTTTAATTCTCATTCGCTAATGTGTGCAATCCCGTGGTCACGAGTTCGAATCCAGACATTCACATGTTTGTAAATGTATACATTTCCAACAGCTCCCACTTGGATATGTTTACAAAACGTGAAATGACATTGGTTAGCGTCTAGCAACACGCCAATGCCCCCGGTACAACTCGTGTATGGTTTTCTGGAGAAAAACCAAGTTTGATGATTCATCATCATATTCATCCTTTTGTTTCTAATACAATGTTAATAAGAATATGGATCTCACTCATTTCTTAATTAACTATTCTGTTTCTCGCTTTATTTGATTTATTAAGATTACCAATTCTTCTGAACAGAAGACCTTGGGTATGGCCATACAAACATCTTAACAATCCTACGAGGGGCCCAGATATTTTTAAAATCAAGTCATTCACATGCTCAAGGTTATCAGTACTGCTCATCTTCTTAAAATCAAGTCATTCAACCCGACTCAAGATATACTCCAACATACAAGATGATTGAAAACCTCTCAAACCAAGTTGCACTATTTGTTCAAAAATTCAAAACCACACTTCCAAAAACCAACAACCAGCTTAGAACTTTATCTAACCCACACAATCAAGCTACAGTGGAGGATGGAAGGGTTGTGGTACAGAATGTGCAAGGTCGATAAAATGTGAACCAAAGGAATGTTGCACGGGGAAATGGTTCAACTGGTAATGTGGGGGCTCAGAATAGAGGAGGGATAGTAGTTCAAGGTCAAGGCAAACAAATTAAGCGTTACAACTGTGGTGGTGTGGAACACATTACGAGGAACTGCACCCAACCAAAGCGTCCACAAAACTATGACTACTTCAAGGATAAGATGCTGCTGATGCAGGCACAAGAGAGTGGAGGAGTGTTGGATGAGGAGGAACTTTTGTTTCTTGCTGAAGGTAGTGCCAACACATTTGATGCAGACATGGATGATCAACCAGTGTATGATTTGGCACAGAATGATCCAACGTCTTCCAGGTCGCTGACTGTGATGCCTTCGACTCTGATGTTGATGATGAACCAATGGCCCATACCATATTCATGGCAAAAATTTCTCCTACATCTTGACAAAAATTTGCATTCCTCCCTTCAACCTTAGCACGAGATGAAGAGTCGACTCCTTTTAAATGTTGTAATCAGCCAAAGTATGGCCATCTTCCAACTTCTTTCCAGCAAAGATCAACCTCTGCTAATCAGGTGAAATCCCTTCCTTATCCTGAATCTTGGCTTTGACATTATCGATTGTATCCGAACTCTCGACCTCCAAAGTGATGGTCTTTCCGGTCAATGTCTTCACAAAAATTTTCATTCCTCCTCTTCACCTCAGAACCAAATGTAGAGTTGACTCCTTTTAGATGTTATAGTCTGCCATGGTTCTGTTGAGTTTATGATATATAAAATACAATAAAACATAAAGACATCAAGAGTACACAGCGGAAGACTTAAGATCATAACAAATAAATTAATTAACTGAAAGTATGCGTAACGTACCTCTTGCGAATATCAAATCCCTCGAGCAAAGCAAAACAACCCTCGAGCAAAGCAAAACAAAGAAGTACTTATTGGTGTAAGAATAATGTCTTATAACCACGTTCTTGTACACACGAATTAACCAAACGAATCAAGCGATTGCTAGATCTAACACAAGTCCTCGTTTAAGAAAAACGAAACCAAACTCCCTTACTTGGGGTGTTCGGCCGAATAATGGACTAGAGAGAGGAGAGGAGAGATCTAGGGTTAATTCAATGCACAAGTGTCTGAAACCCTAGAACCTACCCCTCCTTATATACTAGTAGGTAAACTTAGGGAACAAGTTAGGGGATTAGGCTTTGTAAAGGCCCTATGGCCGGCCATGATGGAAAGCCCAAAGCCAAACCCATAACTTTTCAAGTTTTCCATTTCTAGTCCTTCTCTTTTCCATTTAACGGTCGTTAGTCATTTTTCCGTTAAATACTTAACGATCGTTAACCGGACTTAATGTGTAATAATTAATCGTAAACATAAACATTAATTATTAACTTTAATTCTCATTCGCTAATGTGTGCAATCCCGTGGTCACGAGTTCGAATCCAGACATTCACATGTTTGTAAATATATACATTTACAACAGCTCCCACTTGGATATGTTTACAAAACGTGAAATGACATTGGTTAGCGTCTAGCAACACGCCAATGCCCCCGGTACAACTCGTGTATGGTTTTCTGGAGAAAAACCAAGTTTGATGATTCATCATCATATTCATCCTTTTGTTTCTAATACAATGTTAATAAGAATATGGATCTCACTCATTTCTTAATTAACTATTCTGTTTCTCGCTTTATATGATTTATTAAGATTACCAATTCTTCTGAACAGAAGACCTTGGGTATGGCCATACAAACATCTTAACAATCCTACGAGGGGCCCAGTAGTATTATACTTCAAAATGAATTTGAAGGAAACAAATCCCATTTTGACTACAAGCAGGATTCATAAATTTCGCAACACTTCTGAAAACAACCCTTATAACTACCAGTTACGTGTAGCGTTAGATTGCCTCAAAAAAATGCACTACATCCATGACATATCTCTTGTATCTCAAGTCAGAGGATAAATATCCATGAGATACTTAATGACAAAGATACATAAAGTATCATCATGTGGGTGGGATAAGTCCTATATTCAATTCATTGAATATCATCTGAAATTAGTCATGCTACGCATCAATATACTTTCAAGTATATTCTAACTAATACTCAGATTTGTCTTAATTCAATATCATTCCCATGTTATTGATTGACAACGGACTATTTAGAATAACTTAAGTTATTCAAGGATTTAAACATGTAAATATAGGACAACATCATAATAAATGAATAATAAACATAACAAAAATACTTTATTTCATTTCAATAATAATGTTTACAATATCCTTTTATCTAAAATACTTAGTCACAAATGGGCATGAAGCTACTAGCTAAACGAAGTCCAAACTTATCAGACAAATGATTAAGTTTTTCACCAGGCAAGGCCTTCGTTAACGGATCTGCTAGGTTATCATCTGTGTGAACTTTGAGCAACTCAATTTCACCTATCTCGACTTGCTCTCGAACATAGTGATATTGTCTAGGATAGTGTCTGGTGCCCTTCATGACTCCAGGTTCATGGGCAAAAGTAATTGCAGCTGAATTGTCACAATATACTTTAATAGGATTTTCAATCGACGGCATAACACCAAGCCCCGAAACAAACTTCCTTATCCAAACAGCTTCCATGGCAGCCTCAGACGCCGCTATGTACTCACTTTCTGTAGCAGACATCGCAAGCGTTTTCTGTTTCTTACTCTTCCAATTCACAGCACCTCCATTGATGACAAATATGTAACCCGTCTGAGACTTCGTATCATCTTTGTTACACTTCCAGGATGCATCGCAGTAACCTGTAACAGACAGTTCTGCTTCTGTATTTCCTCCATACACTATGAACATATCTCTTGTAGCCCTAAGATACTTCAGAATATGCTTAACAGCAGTCCAGTGAATTTCACCCGGATTCTGTTGATACCGACTGGTCAAGTTTTGAGCAAACGCCACATCAGGCCTTGTGCATCGTACCGCGTACATGATAGATCCTACAGCCGAAGCATAAGGAACTTTCTTCATACGCGCCACCTCTGCAGGTGTTGAAGCACAGCCTTGGCTGCTCAAACCATGATTCACTTGCATTGGCAAAAATCCCTTCTTGGAATTTTGCATATTGAATCTCTTCAATATTTTGTCAATGTAAGCACTTTGGCTTAAACCAATTAGCCGCCTTGATCTATCCCGGTAGATCTTGATTCCGAGTATATATGCTGCTTCCCCTAAGTCTTTCATCGAAAAACATTTACCAAGATAGGCTTTCACCTCGTTAAGACTTGGTATATGATTTCCCATGATTAATATGTCATCGACATACAGAATAAGGAAAGTAACATGACTCCCACTAGCTTTGTGATATACACATGGCTCATCAAGATTCTGAGTAAATCCAAAACTTTTGATTTCTCCATCAAATCTTTTATTCCATTGCCTTGACGCTTGCTTCAGTCCATAAATGGACCTCTTAAGCTTGCATACACGGTTAGGAAATAATGGATTCACAAACCCTTCCGGCTGCGCCATATAGATGTCTTCATCTAGACGGCCATTCAGAAAAGCGGTTTTGACATCCATTTGCCAAATCTCATAGTCATAGTGTGCAGCTATAGCTATGAGAATCCTAATAGCTCTTATGTCCGCTACAGGAGAGAATGTCTCCTCGTAGTCAACGCCATAGGTTTGAGTAAAACCTTTAGCCACCAGACGAGCCTTGTAGGTGTGTACATTGCCATCCATGTCAGTTTTCTTTTTGAAGATCCACTTACTCCCAACGACCTTAGCCTTGGCAGGAAGGTCAACTTCAATCCAGACATCATTATCTTTCATGGATTGCATTTCCCCATTCATAGCAATCTGCCATTTATCCTTCTCAGGATCAGCCATGGCAGCCTTATAGTTGGCAGGTTCATTAAGATCCCTAACCATATTTTCCTCCACCTCTACGTTTAGACATAGACGGTCAGGTGCACGTATAGTCCTTTCAGACCTACGAATGGGAACAACTTTAGGAGGAGCACCTAAGCTTTCAGGTTCTTCTTGAAGTTGGCTAGTATTTTCAGAAGGTGTTGTATCTTCTTGATCATATTCCAGATCATATACTCTCCCACTGAGTTCTTGAGATATGAGATTCCTTTCAAGAAAATCTCCATACCTAGCCACGATGACTTTGTTCTCAGCTGGGTAGTAAAAGTAGTAACCCATAGTTTCCTTAGGGTATCCTACAAAGATACACTTAACAGATCTGGCTTGGAGCTTATCAGGTGTGTCACGTTTAACAAACGCTTCACATCCCCAGACCTTTAAGAAAGAAAAGTTGGGAGCTTTTCCAGTCCATATTTCATATGGAGTTTTAACAACCTTCTTAGTTGGAACCATATTCGAAATGCGAATAGCAGTTTCAAGGGCATAATCCCAAAAAGTAAAAGGTAGAGTCGTAAGTTCAAACATTGATCGTACCATGTCAAGTAAGGTACGATTTCTCCTTTCAGATACACCATTTTGTTGTGGAGTATAAGGAGATGTGAGCTGCTGGATAATTCCACACTCAGCAAAGTAATCTTTGAACTCTTGACTTATATACTCACCACCTCTATCGGATCGAAGAGCTTTAATCTTCTTACCGAGTTGTAATTCTACTTCACTTTTGAAAACCTTAAATGTTTCAAATACTTCATGTTTATGTTTAAGTAAATAAACATAACGACTGAAATCATCCGTAAAGGTTAAGAAGTAGACAGCACCACGTTTTGACACATGTCTAAGTGGACCACACACATCAGTGTGTATCAATCCAAGTAGATCAGAAGCCCTTTCCACTTGTGGTGAAAAAGGTTTCATTGTCATCTTCCCAGCAATGCAAGACTCGCATTTGTCAAATGATTCATCATTGACCGTTTGTAAAAGCCCATCGTGTTGCAGCTTTTCCATGCGTTTCTTGCCAATATGGGCAAGGCGACAATGCCAAAGATAAGAGAGTCACAGTTCGACTTGCTCTTCTTATTGCTAATGCTATACAACGAATTATTTTCATTGGATATACAACCATCCATATCAATTTCAAACACACCAAGCATAGGAATTGCATTAAAGTAAAAAACATTATTTAAAGAAACTGAAATTCCATAACTGGTAAAAGTGTGCACAAAACCAATATCTTTTAACAAAGAAACTGAAATGACACCCCTAACAATGGAGGGTGCATAATGACAATTATTTAGTTCTAAAATTAAGCCCGAAGGCAACACTAAATCAAAAGTCCCTATGGCTTCGACAGCTGCACGCTTTCCATTTCCAACGTACAAGTATCTCTCTCCACAGGTCAGCTTCTTCGCCCCTCTAAGTCCCTGCGATGTATTACAGATGTGAGTACCACATCCTGTATCATATATCCAGGAATTTAACTTATGAGGAAAAGAAAATAATTCAAACATAAAAATACCTGATGAGCTAGGCACCATCTTATTTTTATTCTGAAGGCACTCATTCAGATAAACTGGACAGTTTCGCTTCCAGTGACCCGGTGAGTTGCAGTGGTGGCAAGACAAATCCTTCTTAGGATTCTCCTTTTTCTTTCCAGGGTTCTTCTTAGGAGCTGGTGGGATGACAACTTGTTTCCCCTTTCCTTTTCCTTTCCCTTTCTTATCTGCTTGCGGCTTAGGCTTATTCACCCTACCACCCTGTATTGCGAGTACAACAGGTGTAGGAGCCTTCTTTGGCAATCTCTTCTCGTAGTCTACAAGCATTGCATGTAACTGATTCACTGTCTTCCCCGTGCAATGCATGTTAAAATTGCGGACAAAATCACCAAATCGTTCCTGATTAAGGGAATGATTGATGAGTCCGACACATACATCGTTCGAGTAACCAAAACTGAGCTTCTCCAATTGGTCCAAGTGATGTTTCATCTCAAGGACGTGGTCGGAGACAGATTTGCCAACCTCCTGCCTGCAGCTGTGAAACTTTTCAATTAGTTCATACAGTTCAGCTGCTGGTGGCTTCTCAAACATACGTTTGAGTTCATCTAGCATGCTCATAGGCGGATAATGCTCAAATTGTTTTTGCAATTGAGCAAACATCCCCGAAAGCATAAGACACGCCACATCATTGTGCTTCTCATATTCAACACGATATGCCTCTTGTACAAGAGCAGTTGCCATGTTGGGAGGAGCTTCAGGCAGAGGTGTAGTCAAAATTCCAACCCTTTTGGCAACACGAAGGATGATCCTAAGTGAACGATGCCAATCATTGAAATTAGGGCCAGTCAGCTTGTCCCTTCCAATCATATCTTTGAAAGCGGCACTCAGTAAGCTCATAGTGTTATCAGATTGAGCCATCTACAGAAAAAGTTCAAAAAACCATAACTAGTATTTTGATAATTTTCCTTTTCAATAAACAATTAAATACCCAAGGTTCATATTCATATAACCATTTAATATTTATTGAAAACTAGGATCCAAATTGTCATAATCTCATCACATCAGTTGATCTGTTAGTGATGAACCTTATACAGAATGGTAGAGCTTTTGCTCAATTGCCAATTTCAATTACAATTCCTAGATTTATGGGATTTACATATAGCCAATATCAATCGCCATGTAAACATGTTTTATCCCATCTTATGCCTTGAGTTGCCAGTTCTCACTGCCTAACTCAATTAAGTTTTCCAACTTAAGAAACTGCAAAATCGTCCATGCCCGTTCTCACGACACGTGGACATTTTACCCTTTGATTAAGATCTAAGTCACGTTCTCACGCAAATAGAAAGTAATCTTAGGTGTTTCCGTTTCATTGGATGGCATATAACTTAAATTAAAGGGTAATAGTTTTGATGTTAAATCAAATATGTACAAAGATGTCATGCATTCATCTTTGTAGCATAGTTTTTATTAAAACATTTATATCTTGTTTTAATGTATAAGCTTTTCATCATTAAACTTTAATTGAGGTATTGGGTTCACCAATCAAGGAATTAGTGTTAATTATCATCCATTATACCGTACTTTTGCATAAGTGTAAACACTTAGTGTTTCGGATAATTACCACCTAAGTGGCGCATGGAATCAACACTAATTCGCCCTTAAGATGAGCTTGCACATTTAATAACTTACTAAGTAGCTCCACTCGAACTTACAGGGGGCAGAGGACCAGGTACGCACTAAAGCACAACCTTAGACATCCATTCAGTGTGACTGTGCGCACTTCTTTAAACCCCTTTTATTAGTTCATTCTCATGGGTGAGCCGTTCAGTTATTTGTACCAAAGTCATCAATCAATTAAACGATTATGATTACTATTCTTAAAAATACATGTTTCACCATTGTTTAGGTCAGTTTATTTTTCTTGTAAAAATACCCTTGTTACAAATAACAAACAAGCAAGTATTTGAAAAAAATAAACAAATAAACAATGAATGCATAACAAATAAAAGTCATGCATATCAAATAGCCACATACAAACGGTTTTGATAAATCCTATTAATAACCAATTCTAGATCTGTCAATATGCATATATTTAATTAAGACTTCCACCCGTTTTCATCTATGTACAAGGTGAACCACATGCATCGATTCATCGATTGCGTAAGTCAAAACTAAATATATATCACATATCACATAATTGATTAAATTAATAATTATTGAGGTCTTCCCCAATATAAGATCTATCATAATTTAATGTATATCACTTAAAACATGAAAGACATACAATAAAAAACAGATCCATGATAAAACATGCAGATAATTATCATGGATATCAATTACACTTAACAATTAATGCAATTAAACAGAGTTACGCATAAACACATAAAGTTGCATGCATCTTAGGGTTTCTAATCCAATTAAAACAATAGTTTACAAAACCCTAATTAGGGCACTAAAAAAAACGCCCCCCCTCAAAATATAGGGTTTAGGTTTTGCAAACCCTAGATCTAAGCATACAAATAATAACACATTCATGTTTATTTTAATTATGTGTTTCAGTAATTAATTACTTGTTATACAAGGCTCGTGATGCCACTGTTGAGTTTATGATATATAAAATACAATAAAACATAAAGACATCAAGAGTACACAGCGGAAGACTTAAGATCATAACAAATAAATTAATTAACTGAAAGTATGCGTAACGTACCTCTTGCGAATATCAAATCCCTTGAGCAAAGCAAAACAACCCTCGAGCAAAGCAAAACAAAGAAGTACTTATTGGTGTAAGAATAATGTCTTATAACCACGTTCTTGTACACACGAATTAACCAAACGAATCAAGCGATTGCTAGATCTAACACAAGTCCTCGTTTAAGAAAAACGAAACCAAACTCCCTTACTTGGGGTGTTCGGCCGAATAATGGACTAGAGAGAGGAGAGGAGAGATCTAGGGTTAATTCAATGCACAAGTGTCTGAAACCCTAGAACCTACCCCTCCTTATATACTAGTAGGTAAACTTAGGGAACAAGTTAGGGGATTAGGCTTTGTAAAGGCCCTATGGCCGGCCATGATGGAAAGCCCAAAGCCAAACCCATAACTTTTCAAGTTTTCCATTTCTAGTCCTTCTCTTTTCCATTTAACGGTCGTTAGTCATTTTTCCGTTAAATACTTAACGATCGTTAACCGGACTTAATGTGTAATAATTAATCGTAAACATAAACATTAATTATTAACTTTAATTCTCATTCGCTAATGTGTGCAATCCCGTGGTCACGAGTTCGAATCCAGACATTCACATGTTTGTAAATATATACATTTCCAACAGGTTCAGCCGTCCTTAATCTGCTTTCCAGCAAAGATAAGCCTCTCTTGGTCTAGGAGGATACCTTCTTTATTTTGGATTTTAGTTTTGACATTATCGATGGTGTCAAAGCTCTCGACTTCCAAAGTAATGCTTTTACCGGTGAGAGTTTTGATAAATATTTGCATTCCTTCCCTCAACCTGAGAACTAAATGGAGGGTGGATTCGTTTTGATATTGTAGTCGGCAAGGGTACGGCCATCTTTAGCTTTAACATTGTCAATGGTATATGAACTCTCAACTTCGACAGTGGTTTAATCAACAACAAATATTCATTTACACCAACGAACTAAAACACATTCATCTAATTACAACTATAAAATATTGAACACTGCAGATGCATTTGAATATATCATAATGACCAAATCAATAAACAATTTAACATCACATGTTATCATATACATACAAAAAAAAAACTAAATTCAATAGTCAGATTATACAAAATTCCAGTAAAAAAAAAAAAAAAAAAAACAAATTCCATATTACAAACATAGAGTCGATAACATTTTTTTTATATAAACTATTCGTAATAGCTAATGATGTTGTCGTGTATCATTTACCATGGTTTCTTATGTGCAAAAGCTTTGATATACAGTGTTTTTTTTAGGAGAGTTACTATGTCTATATTGTTTTTGTGAGAGAAGATACAGTGAATTTAATAGTGCACCATCTATAGTGCACGAGTATAAAAATCTCCTCCTCTACCACAAATCTCTCGCTCCTTCATGAATCTTCTTCCACAAAATCAAAAACACATAACAAACACACTTCATTTCATCTTCATTAAAACCACTTCTTAAATTACTCATCAGTGAGTTTCATCTTCTTTTAATTTTCTTGCATACCCTCTTATAAAACTCTTCAATTTTATTCAAAAACCCCAAATTTAAATTGTGGATTTTGTTGATTTTGAAGAATTCGTTAAAATGATGTCGTCTAGAACCTATGTCTACCTTTCTTTGATTCTACATATCATCTTCTTACTAGCCATCCCAGCCTGCTCTGGTATATATATCTCTCGATCTTAATACTTTTCGTCTATGTCAAAAAAACTAATGGAACACATAATTATGCTATATGCAGGTACGGTATTGGATCTGTAAAGAAGGTCTGTTAATGTCTATAAGCGTATAAATATCAAAACACACTAATTTTGAATGTAGATACCAATTAACGTTTAAAATACTTCTTTAGCCAAAAGGTCCGCAGCGGAGCGCGGGTAAAATCCTCGTTTCAGTTACATTTTATGTGTATGAGCTTGAACTTGAATTTGAATTTGAAGTGTAGATCTAAGTCCATCTTGCGTTATATAACCTATCAATCAAGTGGTTGTGAGTTTAAGTTGCAGCCGGAAGAAGAATGAACGGTGTTGCAGCCGGACCAATTTAAGTAAGTTGTAGGAGAGAGCAATGGTGACCTACTAACCTTAACTTGTTAACTTGATTGCAGCCCATCAATAGATTCTTGTTTATTGTTACTGGATCAAAGAACATGTAAATAGGAGGCCTAAGAGTTATAGATAAACGTAAGTTTATGACTAGGTTTTTCTAAGAAGTCTACATATAAAACATAGAAAGAACATTAACATCAAGAACCATAACATTAATAAACTAGTAAACCCCATCCATTTGCAAGCATTTGTTTGTGAAGTATCAATAATTTCTAAGTGTAATATTAAAATCCTAATCAAATTAACCTGAAAATTTGCCAAAGAAAGAATGTTATTTTTTTTTAATGACAATTTGAAGTAGGAAATTTTGCACAATAAAAGAAAATGAAAATTATTGGCCTAGATTCAACTCTTAGGTTCACAAACTTAAGTTGGTTATCTTAAAATATAAATACATAAGCGTTTGTGTCTCAATGATACCTCTTATTATGTAAGAAGCTCACCAAACAAATGGTTGTGGGTTCAAGTCCTGCTTAGGACATATGAGATGGTTGTGGTGTATAAATTATGAGTTAACTAGTTGCCATTTTAAAAAAGAAAAAAAAATTGAAAAGTGTTTATTTGATAAAGTTAAGACAAAAATACACCGTTCGTCCCTAAACTTGTCCAAAACCATCGCTTTTGCCCAAAACTTGAGCTTTTTGTCACCGTGAGTCCCTTTTTCAACTTTTTAAGACCAAACTGGTCTCTTGACCCGTAATGCTCTGGTCAAACCCGCTCCTTTCCGTTACATTTGTCTTTAGTACGAGGGCATAATAGTCATTATGAAATTTTGCTATACCACCACACCATATGATTTCCACGTGTCGTATCCCTCTTCCCTCGTCATTGTCACTGTCACGATTCTGTCACTAATCACAACCCCCATTTCCTCACTCTCACTCTCCGGCGACGCACACATCGCCGATAACGCCACCTCCATCACACTTACCTCCGACATCGTATTAAACAACACGCCGTTTAACTTCACCAAAAGGACGTCGTTTTCGACAAATTTCACTTTTCAGATCAGTAACAATGTCGCACTAGTTATCATTCCTTATAACTTGACCAAAACTACGTCGTTTAATGGTTTGAATGGTGAAATTTTTTTGAGTGTTGAGTTTGATGTTGCTTCTAGGGTTAGGGTTTGTAATGTGACGAAAATTAGTAGTGAGGTGAAGGAAGGGGTGAAATTAGCTACGTGGATTGATTATCATGCGGTTTTGAGATGATTAGATGTTCGGGTTCGTAGGTTTGGCGAATCGAAGCCGAAGAAGGCGTTGGTTTTGTATCCCGCAAATGGTGGAAGAGGAAGGTGAGGTTATGTTTTGTTTGGTATCGAGTGGTGGAGGAATGGTGAGAATGTTACGAGTGTTTATTCGTGGTGGTTGGAAGTTAAGGATGTGCCGAAATGGATGCATTCTGTTGCGGCTGATCCTCGTGATTATGTGAATGTGGGGAGGGATGGGAACGAGGAGAAGAAGCGTTGTTTTTTCTCGGGGTTTGTGTTTCATATGGCATGTGGCGTGTTGGTGGTGTTGCTTTTGCATACTGTGTGGCGGATGTTTGTGTTTCATAATGGATTCATCGGAAAAATACGCTGGTACTGGATTCACCATCTATTAATAGAAAAGGAAAAAAAGTGGCATGATAAACAAATTAGAAAATAAAGATATGGGATTGAGGGAGGTGTGGATTTGAAAAATCAAATAATGGAGATATGTTTGTGGAAGCGGTGCAAATGACGCAAATACCCTTATGATGATGCTGGCCCAATTATTCAACACAGAAGAATTATGGTCCGTTGATTATAGTGTCCAAGAAATCTAGCGGCTCAAGTTACTTTTTAGACTTTGCAAAACTTGGTGATGATGTCAGATCTGGTGGCTAATGGACGTAGTCGTGGTGTTATTTAATTTAGTTTAACAAGTTATTATATGGGTTATTATATGGCTAATAGAGGTGATATGGTGGTTATAGTTTTATGGAGATGTGAAAGAAAGAGTAAAGTGAGAAAGAGAGAATGAAGCATGTGGGCTTGGTGATGTTGCTGGTGTAGATGAATTAATGTAGTATGTTGCTTTAATATAATAATTGAAAAGACTATTATGCCCTTAATTAACAGTCAAACTAACGGAATCAATGGTCATAGAACCAAACCCGTAATGGGTCAAAACCACAAAGATAAGATCCGCTGAAAAATAAGTTTAGAGACTAAACCCGTAAAATCCGACATACCACAAGGACCATTTAAGTAATTACACTCACTTTACCAATTTCCATCTTCATTACCAAAATAACAAACAAAACACATTCAAATTCATCTCAATAAATCACCACCAAAAACAACTAGTACAATACCCGTGCGTTGCTCGGGTATAATGATTCAATAATTCACATAAAAAAATATAGAAGTTGTGAGTATATTTTATAAAAATATACTTAAAAGAACACAAACATGAACACAATTGGAAACAAAGTATCTGAAAATGCAAAACCATTCTTATTTAATAATGAAGTATTAAATCTAAAACATACCAAAGTACTACAAACAATAGTTTGAAACAACACCACCAATTAATCTTATCTTCTTTCTAAATAGTTGGACTTTGAAATAAAGGTGCATAATTCGTCCATGTTTCTGAATATTTGACAATTTGCTCTTCTGGTTTTTGCATATCAATCCGATTCAATTGCTAAACTAATAATATAAATGGCCATATAGCTTCAACGTAAATCTTGAACGAATGGAGTTGCATTACGTTGAGTTGAGCATTGCCAAAATTATATGATTTAATGAGCAGTCAAATTTGCAGATTTGTTTTTGTAACTTGAGTGAAAATGTCACATTACGTTACAAATTTTAGCTTATCTATGAGCATAAGCATAAAGTTGCACTTCCACTCAAAACCATTAGTTGGTGGTTAGTTGAGAATGTATTTTTCCCTTAAGTTAGATAATAATAAAAATTTACTATCTTATTATTGATTCAAGTCTTAGTTATGTTTTTTCCCTCCACATACACAATCTGAAAACATTTACAGCTTATTTATCAGTCACTTTAGTATTATTGCATACTTGTCATTTACAGCTCTTAATTTTTCTTATCAATTCATTAAATTGTATCATATACCCAATCCGAAAACATTTACATTTTACTTCACACATGCTTGACTTTTTAAGTTTCTAACCTTAGTTGTGTATTTTGTATTCATGTGTAGTAGCCTCATTATCACATTAACTATAACTTGTCTATTACTTGAGTAGGATTGTTGAAAGGACATTTATTCACTAAAAAACCAATACCACGAGGAATTCAACCTATGATTGAACCGAATAAGTAGTCAACAAAAGTACGTGAATAAAACATCAACAAAGACATTATAACATTGAAAAACAACTAAATATTGATCAACCGAAAATATCATCTTTTTCTTCATCGTCTTCGTCAGTCAAACGACAATTATATATGGTAAATTCCAATGTTAATACGAAAGGAAAGAGAATGACTATCATATACTCATATGACATGTTGTATATGTTTAATCTAACACTCACTAAACCTGAACTTACGATTAAAGAGCCACCTGGATATATCTAGGTAATCATTGCATGTAAACGTGGACTCATAAATATATAAACGATATGAATGATTGAATTCCGTTTACGTATATGCGTTGATAGATTCAAATCTTATAAACTGAATACAACATGAATCAAGGTTTTTATTGCGGCTAAACACGAAAACTTGGTGGTATTGGACATTGACAAAACATCATCAAGAGTATCATCATCCCCATCGAAAATGCTCTCATCGTCTGAACTTTCGATTTCAATAACATCGTTCCATTTCCATGTCGCCAAGTTTGCTTCCCTTTTCCCTTCCTTAGATTCATGAATCACTTCATCTACCAACGGTTGGATATCAAGTTTCACGTTTTCGTCAAGCTTTTAAAGATGGAAAACAACAATACTCCTCCATACAAATAAATGAATATTAGAAGCGAAACTGAAAAAGTGTAGAAAGGAGGGTTACCTCATGATCATGAAGATCGACATTATTGTTCCCGTCTTGTTGTTAAATGTCATGTATTGATAATTTATTTTTACGCGCGATGTTGTAAAATAACATTACCTGGATTCCTTCGTTGATAGTCATTTTCGCAATGCCAAACTTGTTTTTGGTTGGTACAATAGTTGACACATTGTTTGATTTGTTAATATGTATAAATGCAAAATATCAAATGTTAAAGATACTACATTGAATTACTAATACTAATTGATCTATAATGGGTGAAAAAGAAAGCATTTGATTCTTACCTCCATCTTAGTTGAGTGAAAAAATATTGTTTTTGTGAGACTAGGAACTGTGAATGTTTGTGAAATGAAGAAGAATCAATGATCTCTATTTATAAGGTTCATGCAAGGTTAGAGTTTAGGCGCCAAAATGTTTGTTTCAAAAGTTAAATTTATAAAGATAAGATAAAATTTTGTTTGACTCATATTGTGGAACCGTATGTGGGAAAAGGAATGTTTTTAGTTTACCATTATTCTCTCAATGTTGTTACTAAAGATAATTAGTGAATTTAAGTGGTCAAGATTTAAGTGGGATTGATCCAATGAACAAAAATGAGTTTAAATGAATAGATGCACCGTTAGCAATAAATAGATAATAAATGAATATTAGAAGCGAAACTGAAAAAGTGTAGAAAGGAGGGTTACCTCATGATCATGAAGATCGACATTATTGTTCCCGTCTTGTTGTTAAATGTCATGTATTGATAATTTATTTTTACGCGCGATGTTGTAAAATAACATTACCTGGATTCCTTCGTTGATAGTCATTTTCGCAATGCCAAACTTGTTTTTGGTTGGTACAATAGTTGACACATTGTTTGATTTGTTAATATGTATAAATGCAAAATATCAAATGTTAAAGATACTACATTGAATTACTAATACTAATTGATCTATAATGGGTGAAAAAGAAAGCATTTGATTCTTACCTCCATCTTAGTTGAGTGAAAAAATATTGTTTTTGTGAGACTAGGAACTGTGAATGTTTGTGAAATGAAGAAGAATCAATGATCTCTATTTATAAGGTTCATGCAAGGTTAGAGTTTAGGCGCCAAAATGTTTGTTTCAAAAGTTAAATTTATAAAGATAAGATAAAATTTTGTTTGACTCATATTGTGGAACCGTATGTGGGAAAAGGAATGTTTTTAGTTTACCATTATTCTCTCAATGTTGTTACTAAAGATAATTAGTGAATTTAAGTGGTCAAGATTTAAGTGGGATTGATCCAATGAACAAAAATGAGTTTAAATGAATAGATGCACCGTTAGCAATAAATAGATAATAAATGAATATTAGAAGCGAAACTGAAAAAGTGTAGAAAGGAGGGTTACCTCATGATCATGAAGATCGACATTATTGTTCCCGTCTTGTTGTTAAATGTCATGTATTGATAATTTATTTTTACGCGCGATGTTGTAAAATAACATTACCTGGATTCCTTCGTTGATAGTCATTTTCGCAATGCCAAACTTGTTTTTGGTTGGTACAATAGTTGACACATTGTTTGATTTGTTAATATGTATAAATGCAAAATATCAAATGTTAAAGATACTACATTGAATTACTAATACTAATTGATCTATAATGGGTGAAAAAGAAAGCATTTGATTCTTACCTCCATCTTAGTTGAGTGAAAAAATATTGTTTTTGTGAGACTAGGAACTGTGAATGTTTGTGAAATGAAGAAGAATCAATGATCTCTATTTATAAGGTTCATGCAAGGTTAGAGTTTAGGCGCCAAAATGTTTGTTTCAAAAGTTAAATTTATAAAGATAAGATAAAATTTTGTTTGACTCATATTGTGGAACCGTATGTGGGAAAAGGAATGTTTTTAGTTTACCATTATTCTCTCAATGTTGTTACTAAAGATAATTAGTGAATTTAAGTGGTCAAGATTTAAGTGGGATTGATCCAATGGACAAAAATGAGTTTAAATGAATAGATGCACCGTTAGCAATAAATAGATAATGTCACCACTATCATCACTCTCAATCGTCACTCTCACTGTCACCATTCTGTCACTAATCACAACCCCCATTTCCTCACTCTCACTCACCGGAACTTCACTCTCTGGCGACGCTCACTTCGCCGTTAACCACACTTCCGTCACACTCACCTCCGGCATTATCTTAAACAAAACCCCGTTCAATTTCATCAAAGCGACGTCGTTTTCGACAAATTTCACTTTTCAGATGGGTAACACTGTCGCATTAGTTATGATTCCTTATAGCTTGACCAAAACTACGTCTTTTGACGGTTTGAACGGTGAAAAGTTTTTGAGTGTTGAGTTTGATGTTGCTTCTAGGGTTAGGGTTTGTAATGTGACGAAAATTAGTAATGAGTTGAAGGAAGGGGTGAAATTAGCCACATGGATTGACTATCACGCGGTTTTGAGAAGATTGGTGTAGTTAAAGCGAAGGATTTGGAAAGTGGTGTGAAGAAATAGGAGAAGTCAAGAGGACGAGAGATGGTATGTGTTAATGTTGAATTTGTTAACTGTGGTATGTGTTACGTTTCTAACTGTTTTGGACTAGTAGGATTTGGATTAGTATTGTTGTAAGGCATTAATGATATCATGTGTTGTAAGGAACGTGTTTTTCTGAACGTTAACAAAAGTCTGATGTTTCGTTTTGGGTCACTTTTATCATGCTGAGATATTGTTGTAGTAACTAATCATTGACCCTTGGTGCTACACATAGTTTTCTAGTTATGCAGGCAATATATCTTGTTTAATTGTTAGAGATTTTCATAGTCTTCGAAATTTTAGAAGCATGTTTTTCTCAATTTGGTTCATGTGTATAGTCCTTGTAATAGATGTAATTGTGGATGGAAAATTTATTGATGTAATCTATATACATTTAAAACGCAATAGGTAATTAAAGTACCAGAATATATATGCAGATCTATCTGATCAATATTGTGTACAAATTTTTTTACATATAATATTTGATTAAATACACACATATATAGGCACACACAAATTAGGAGAAGCAAAAGAGTGGTAGGTATGTGGTTAGGCAAATCATTCATTATGGTTCTAGCCACAAGTCAAGTATGTACACTGGGTTTGAGTCCTCAACCCAATGAGTTCGCATCACACAGAACGACTACACTAAGGCTGGGTTCTTAAATCAGCCTGAAAATATTTTGCTTCATGTGGGAAAATGAAGATTGTAACAATGACAAGTGTTACTTGCACGGCCTTGCATTACGTTGAAGCATAGTGTGAGGATTCTAAAAATGTTGTTGTAGAATATTAGAAATATAAGATGATATGTTGCATTAACATCGTTTCTTATATTTACATGATGCTGTATCAATATTGTGGCTTGACATTAGTAGATAAAGTATATCAAACCAACATTATCTGTATTTTTGAGTTAGGAATGTTTATGAAAATTATGGAAGGTGCTTAATCGTGAAGTATCTTTTGAATACTGAACATAATAGGACCGAATGGTTCGGTCGATCTACCCAAACCAGACGTGCCCCCCCTCCCACCCCCAAATGGTTTGCGTGTGTGAGATTTTTTTAATTTAATTTTGTGGGGTATGTTTTGGTTGTGAGTGCGGTCCTCTTACTACGAGCATTTGGTATGTGTTTGGTTTAGGAGAGAGAAAGCTGAGTTAGCACTGATATGACGGGGCTGTTTGTAGTATGGGTGTGGTCTTATTACTATCAGTCTAATGGTAGCGAATTAAAAATGAATCATATGCTGTTGTAAATATGACATTGTCCTTGTTGCCACAGAGAGTAGTGTAATTATGCAGGCAAATGATCTTGTATAATTGTTGCATATTTTCTTAGATAATTTAGAAGCATGTTTTATTTACAGTTTATTTTTTGTCTATAGTCCATTGACTTGTAATACAAATGTGCATGGAGCCATAGATAAAAAGACTCTATTGATGTAATCTAATACATTAAGACACAATACACAACTAATGCATCAAACTATATCAATAGAATATGCAGATTACATAAATAAAATATGCAGAAAATGTCAATATTGTGTGTACAAAGTTTCTTACACTTAATAAACTTGCACACACCAAATTTAAATAAACACACACACACACACACACACACACACACACACACACATACATATAGGCACACAAATCAGGAGAAGCAAAAGAGTGTAGAGATGGGTTTAGGCGTTCACCATTTGGTTCATAGGGGTTCTAGCCATGTCAAGCGCCCAGTGAGTTTGCGTCAGGCAAAGTGACTACATTAAGGTTGGATTCTCAAATTAGTCCAAATATATTGTGATTCGAATTTGAGAATGAAGATTGTAACAATGAAAGTTGTTTAACAACTTGAATCAGATTGAAGGAAATTGTGATTATCCAAAAATATGTTGTTGCTGAAAAAAACAAGTGTAATATAAGATCATATTTTGTATTGATATTGGTTTTTATATTTCTTGTTACTCTATTGTTTATAAATGTGGCTTGATATCAATGTAGTAAAAAAAGTATATCAACGAACCAACATCATATTTTTGTGAGTTATGAAAATTGTAACTTTTAATAAGAAAACGAGTAGTTATCAATCGTATGCGTGTATGATATGTTGTTAATGATACAAAACTGTATCTTTTAAGCATTTACCAGAAAAATTGTATTGTTAGATACGAGTTTTTTTTATTTTAGTTAATTGTTTGATGATGTCAAATAAATAATAATTTGTATAGTTAAATACATTTTCATCAAGTTTATTTTGAGAAATGCTTCACATTTTGTCACTGGATAAATATTTTCAATCAAGCTTAGATCCCTAACTTTTCCCAGAACAATTGTTCCCGCGTCAGTAATGGGAATCATATCATTTTTGATTTTTGTCTAAGGAGACTTCTAGCACTGGAGCAGGTTGTTTCACATGAGCATTTTTCTTAAACAAAGATGCAAACGGTACCTTGTTTTCTGTTCCGGTGGATACTATTTACCAATATTGGTTGTTGTATATTGTGAAGCGTTATACAATTTAGTGACGTTCAAATCATTAGTTTTCCTCTGAAATCTGGCAACAGAAGCGAACAAATGGTGAGTGCCAATCCATGCATCACATAACCTGTTGATAGTGATGTAGAGTCCTGAATCTAATGAACCAAACAATTGCGAATCTCCAGCCCATTTTTGACAATTTTCTGGCAATGTAAACGTCTACCACCGTTCCAAATTCATTGCATTTTCTTTTTTTCTTTTTCTTTTCCTACTTTTACAAAGTTGTGTCACATGTTTTCTTATCTATGATTATTTTTCAACATGTGTTTTTTTTTTTTTTTTTTTTTTTTTGGTAAAGTCATTTTAGAGATTTTTTTTCTCTGAAATAAAAGTTACTACGTTTGTTAACGTTACCTTGGATGCAAAAGGTCACTTAAAATAGTTTTTAATTATTTTTTAGAATGACTAAATTTATTAAAGGAACCAAACAAAGGAACAAATTACACACAAAAAAATGGCATATCATCTCCTCAATAAGGCCACACAAGGCAATGCCAGTGACCCTGCTGTTGACCATCATCCCGTTTTCAATGTTTTTTTATGTATCTCGTATTTTGACTCCCTATTGGTCTCTCTCTATGCCCTTCAAATTTTAATAATCATCCACATGAAAATTTACCATACAAACGGCTCCTTGTGTCCTGTAAAAAGGGCCACAGTTCTATTTTTGGGTATTATGTACAAGGTTAGGTGGGAAGTTTCCATGGGGTTTAGCCATTTAGCTGTTATCGTCTCATTTTCAAATGCTCTAGTTTCGTTCTCTTGGTTATGAAAATTGAGCATCTGTATCTTAATACCCAAGTGTTATGGCTCTATAGATAATTGTCCTTTGAGCTTTTTAATAGAGCAGCAAAATAATAATTATACTTAAACATACATTAGTTTCTGAAATCAGTGACTTGATTTAGACTTACTAATATCTGTAATAGACACATCAGGTCTCAAGTCTGATTTACTAATATCTGTAATAGACACATAACTCAAAGCGACCCATACATAAGTATGTTGGGCAACAGGCAACGTTTAGATGTTAATAGTCGAAGTAGGGGTGGAAAAATGGCGGGTTGGGCAACAGGCAACGTTTTGGTAAAGCATAACCCAAAGCGACCCATACATAAGTATGTTGGCTCTATAATCTTCAATTCCTTGATTTGTCTAAGAATGAAATCTCAGGAGACATTCCTGGGTGCTTTGGCAACTTCACAGCTATGGCTAAGAGAAGGTTTCAAGATAATATGATTACTCATTCTTATTCCTCTTACGTTGCAGATCTCTTTAGGCCAAACCGAAGTAAAGTTTATAAATTTCCACTTCCCAATTTTCAATGTTCTGATTATATTATATGCAATCATGATGAAAATGCTCTTTTCATGGACTATGCGTTGGTTGCATGGTAGGGAGCATTACGCAAATTTGGAAGAGTTCTACAGCTGCTGAATAGCATTGATCTTTCAGGCGATAAGTTATCTGGGAAACTTCCGTATGAGATCTCACTAGTCTTCTTGAGTTGGTCTCTTTGAATTTTTCGTTAAATAAACTTCACGGGGAAGTTCCAGAAGAAATGGGTCGGTTGAAATCACTTCAAGCTCTTGACTTATAAGTTTTATGGGAATATTCCCTCGAGTTTGTCTGAGTTAACTTTCTTAAGTTATCTTGAGCTCTCTAACAATAAATTCTCATGAAGAATACCATCTGGTCCTCAACTCCAACTCTTCAATGCTTCCGTCATACAATGGTAACCACCAACTCTGTGGACCCCCACTAACACCAAGATGTTGGCTACTCATGTAGAGTTTGTCTAGTTTGAGCCTTAAAATACTTGACTTGTGAGGCTACGCACGAACCTTATCAAGCTTAGCTTAAATTCAATTTTTACACACATATAATCACTTAATTACCATTAACTGTATACAATAATACGTACACGAAATAAGTCTAGTCGACTTATCAAGCTTAAACTTTATGTATAACTTAGAAAAGAAGAGTCGAGTTTGAGCTTGCAATTAAAACTCAATTGAGCTCGAGTTGAGTTTCTAAGGCCAAGTTTTGGTAATCGAGTTGAGGTTAACTCAGTGGTCAATAACTCAGAAAAAACAATTTCGGTCTTTCGAGGACTAAAAGTGTACTAATTCAATAAATAAAGTCCGGATTTGCCACTTTTGACGTAATTTCTTTCGATTACTACTAATATCTACTGTAATCAGCAAATAAAACCCCCAAATTACGAAATTTAGAAGCTTGCTCGCATTTGATTGTTATTGTTTTTGAACAAATTTCTATATGTTATTGACCCTTTGGCATTTGATTGTAAAACACCACACGCTTGCTGGACTAAATGCTGCTAGTGATCACTGTTTTCCTTATTGATGGTTTACAGGAAGAAGAAAACCACAACTGGTAGTGCTGGATCATGGTCTATACAAAGTACTTGACAATTCTCTTAGTGTAGTTTTGTGCCTCGTATCCTCAAAAGATGAGATGTGGGTCTTTGGTTATAGTTTTGGAAATTGTGACAGATATACTTGTGAGTTTTATTTATGAAGCAATTCATATTTAACAATAGTTTATGTTACATGACATTTGCATAATTGTGTATACATGCCTAAAACATTAAAGGACCACCAGATGAAAGTATGAGTTTACTTTGAAGTCTTCTTAAACCCTTGTATACTTCAAAGTTGTTGGTCCACAACTCACAAACAGACTCAGTCACATCC
The DNA here is from genome assembly GCA_019973895.1 of Chrysanthemum seticuspe. Taxonomy (NCBI): domain Eukaryota; kingdom Viridiplantae; phylum Streptophyta; class Magnoliopsida; order Asterales; family Asteraceae; genus Chrysanthemum; species Chrysanthemum seticuspe. The sequence continues at coordinate 254,019,411 of BPTQ01000002.1, read as the reverse complement.
CAAGATGAGTTTACTTTCCAATTTGAAGTCTTCTTAACCCCTAGTATACTTCAAATTGTTGGTCCACAAACTCACAAAGAGTTACATCCCAATCAATCTTTCTTAGACGTTTCTTCACTGCATTAGTGCATTGAGATTGATAAACAATTAATATATCCCAACCAGACTTACGTAGAGGTTTCTTCCATCATCCAAGTTTCTTCACAGCATTGACAATGATAGATATTATCTAGTTATTTACAGGAACTTATTTCAAGTAATTACCCTTTCATAAAATTCAAGCATAGCATTTAAAAGGTTTTGAGCTTAATTTAATTTTATCTGTATGAGCTTGAACTTGAATTTGAATTTGAAGTGTGTAGATCTAAGTCCACCTTGCGTTATATAACCTATCAATCAAGTAGTTGTGAGTTTAAGTTGCAGCCGGAACACGAATGAATGGTGTTTGAGTCTATAAGTGTAATAAAGGTTTGTGACCGATTCAAGTAAGTTGTAGGAGAGAGCAACGGTGACCTACTAACCTTAACTTGATTGAATCCCTTCAATAGATTCTTGTTTATTCTTACTAGATCAAAAAACTTGTAAATAGCAGGCCTTAGAGTTATAGATATACATAAGTTTATGGCTTGGTTAGTCTAAGATGTCTACGTATAAAACACAGAAGCAACATTAACGCTAAGACCCACAACATTAATAAACTAGTAAACCCCATCCATTTGCAAATATTTGTTTGTGAAGTATCAATAATTTCTAAGTGTAATATTAAAATCCTAATCAAATTAACTTGAAAATTTGCCAAAAAGAGAACGGTATTTTTTTTAATAACAATTTGAAATTGAAAATTTTGCACAATAAAAAAAATAAAAATTATTGGTCTAGATTCAACTCTTATAGGTTCACAAATGTAAGTTGGTTATCTTAAATGACAAATACCCAACTGGCTAGTAAACTAAAGTATTTTGTTTGAAAGTTAGAGAAACTCAATATCTTTTTGAAAGTCATTGATTGAAAAACGTAAAAGCATTACGTAAAGTTTTACATTATTATAATAGTTTTTATTAGAAAAGTTGTTAGTTTATATATATTTTATATCATTTAAAATTTTGGATTGCAACTAAAAAGTTTAAAATAAATCTTAAATTTCAATGGTTTTTTAACGTGACGGTTTTATACGAACTTAATTTAACAAATATAATTGTCTCTATATATTATAATCACGTGTAGACACTTAATAACACATGCTCAACTTAATATTAATAACTCTCGTGTTTAAGAAGCTTTTATACAGCCACCCGTACTTTTTAAGTCATAATTTAATTATATACTTTTAATTATTATTATTATTATTATTATTATTATTATTATTATTATTATTATTATTATTATTATTATTATTATTATTATTATTATTATTATTATTATTATTATTATTATTTATTATAAATGTCACTTCATTAGAAAACCAAAAGGAGTTACAAGAAATTGGTGGGAAGCCGAGACACTAATTGGGCTCCCACTCCTTTCTGAATACAAAACTTAGTCTATGAAAAATAAAACCACCACTTTTGACATTATTCGAGTGGCTAACAGCAACACACTTAATGCGAGAGAGTGTATCTAAAGCTTCCGTATCAAGCTCCCCAAATGTGGAAAAAGCAAAAGGAATGAACTTGTAACCGTTTTCTTCACATTTGGACACATATTTCTTTTTCTTCTTCTGCACAGCATTATGTAAGGCTACTCCTAGATCCCAGTTACATCCAAACATACGTCCTTACCTTGGAACCAATTGAATAATAACAAATCTGCATGACGTAACTCTTTCCCATCCCTCGAAAGAAACCCCATTGGAGCCTTCTTTTTCACCATAATCTCTACCTTGGAACATATGTCAACGAGAATATCACGCACCAGGTTATGTCTGAACTTCATGCCCACTTCACCGGAACAGTGAACTGCATGGTCTCCCCATTGGTCCATACGATGCGTATTGCAGCTCGGACAAGGACTACCCTCAGAAAGGATAGGTATGGTAAGCCTATAACACAGTATCGAACGGAATTGGCGGTGATTCATCGTCTAGCCTAAACCATCAATAGGTATGGTGAATAGGAAATCTTGTGCATGCGGGGCGCGAGTACAACTGAGAATAGCCACTTGCCTTGGACTTAACAAATACTTGGAAACAAGATCTTTCTCAATGACACCAAAGTAACACTTTGCCAAGGTTTTCATCATATGGGGGGCATGAGCATCAGAGGTGACAGAGAGCATGTCTGTGTTACAAGCATTGTTAAAAATATCGAGAGCATGTTGAAACGAAGGACCATGAGAATTAATGCCTGTTTTTTTATCAATATATGTTCCTGCAAGTCACTAGTTTGCAAACGAGAGGCGAGGAAAGCATAATGGATAATGTCACTCGCAGCAGGGATGCCGAGCCCGCCATCTTGATTGGGAGGGTGGCAAGCCACCACTGCCATTCACCAAACCGAGTCCAGAGGCTGTAATAATCTTCTCCAAGGAAGCGCGTAACATCTGATCAAACCGGGCTTGGGCTTCTCTTATGTATAAGGGAGAACATGACCTCAAAGCATAAGATAATTTCGCAACCCCAGCACAATTACGAAGAAGAAGGAGCTCACATTGCGGGTCATTAAGTTTAAGTATGGCTTCCATAAGCGAGATAGTTTGAGAAGCGCTTTTCAAAGCTAAATCCTGACAAAAGCTTTCATCCAGACTAACTGCCACCAAGAAGTTTGACGCCATTGACAGGACGAGATTTATTTTTAGGAAAAACACCCTCCACCCTGCTTCTGGGATCCTCCGTAGGCCAGAAAAGTTTAGTCTTATCGACATTCAAATATAACCCACAAGCTGGACCATCCGTCATGATAATGTCGAGCGCCTTGGCGACCATGAGAGTATCTCCCACAATGGTCCCATCATCTAGATACCAAGCCTGAAGAGTAAGCTCACAGGACCGATTTATAGTTTGGACTAGGGGATGTAAAGCGAGGGCAAACAACAAAGGGCCTAGCGGATCCCCTTGTTGAACCCCTTGGCAGGACCAAAGGATGGAATCATCATAATAAAGCCTAGCAGGTCTGGCATAGCAAAACTCCACCCAAGGAGCAATAGACGGACATCGCAATCTAGTCTCCTGAAGAAGGACACTCCTATCGACCAGATTGAAAGCATTCTGAAAATCCATCAACAACATAGACATCCCAACATTACGACCCTTAGACTCAATGAGCGATTTACCGAATGAAGAACAGCCTCACAACCCCAGGAACGCCTACCCCAAATTGAAAGTCTTGCAAATAGGTGTTTATAGAGTTGCCAATGGAAGAAGAAGCAACCTTCCATACAAGTCTACGCCACACCGTACCGACAGCAATAGGGCGTATGCCTCCTCCCGGCTTGATCAAAGGAGTCAAAGGGGCACTAGCAATATATTCCCCTAAAAGAGCAGGGCACTTACCGCCAAGGAACATGTTAATAGCACAAGTGATAGCACCTATCAGATCATTAGCAATGGCAGACGCAGCTCCTCCCAAGATATCCATTAAATGTTGTGCTCTAAGCCCATCCTTACCGCATGATGTCCCTTTCGAAAAACTGTGGATCCTGTTCAACACCAAATCCTTATCCACGATGAGAGCATCTTCACCTAGAGGAGAAGATGACAAATTTGGGGGTGGGGCATTAGGGTGCTTGGCCTCTAACTCTTGCAGGGTGTCAGGTGTAGAGGGTGCGACACCAGAGGACGTGAGCACCTTAATGGCAGCAGTAAAGTGCCCGTCTCCCAGTTTACGCTTACATTGAACCAAGTTGGCTGCATCAAGGTCTTTGGGTTTCTTCATCCCACAAAAAAGTGGAGTGACTCGAGCTAAGCGTTCCATCACCAACCCAATCCTGTCCGCAGGATCCTTCCAACGGAGAATAGCCCAAGAGATACATGCTAACTGACACCGTTCTCGCTCTTCAGACCGTCGTTGGGCTCTATTAGATGGCACGAAGGTGGTCAAAACACAACCTGGCAGGATAAGGAGTTGCACCCACGTCGATAAATCCCCCGGGCATGCAAGGACCTTGTCAAGAGCATTACAAAAATCTTGGCGAATCCGAGACGGAGCCTGGGGAATGCATTTAACCGTACGAAACTTCTTCAAGAAAACCCGACCCAGGAGGTTGATGTCAAAACACAAGGGCTCAACAACTTGTGAGGGCACTAAAGAAGTGGTCCCCTCACCAACATCCTCTGCAATAATAGTCAAATCCGCCACAGTATCCCCAGCTACATCCAAAACTGGTCTAAGAGGCATAGGAATACCCAAAATTGCAAGTTCATCAAACTGCGGTGCTAGAACCACTTCGCCATCAGCATGTTTGCAATTCTTACTGAAAGTGTGGGTGCAAAAGCACACACCACAGAGTCAAATACCCGCCTAATGAAGAGCCTGGTCCAGTGCAGAAAATAAGAGAAAATCGCTCGCGACCCGAAAAATCAGTCTTAAAATGACGAGTGCTCAAGTGGTCGATAAAATATTATTATTATTATTATTATTATTATTATTATTATTATTATTATTATTATTATTATTATTATTATTATTATTATTATTATTATTATTATTATTATTTTTTTTTTTTATTTTTTTTTATTATTATTATTTTTTTTAATAACACTTTTTTAGAAACTCATAGATTTACAAAAAATTAGTGGAGAGCCGAGATACTATAGCAAAGCTAAATCTACTAAATATATTATTATTATTATTATTATTATTATTATTATTATTATTATTATTATTATTATTATTATTATTATTATTATTATTATTATTATTATTATTATTATTATTATTATTATTATTATTATTATTATTATTATTATTTTATAAAAACATCACTAAGTCTATGAAAAATAAAAGCACCGCTTTTGACATTATTCGAGTGGCTGACAGCAACAGTCTTGATGCATGAAAGTGTATCTAAGGCTTCCATGTCAAGCTCCCCGAAAGTGGAAAAAGCAAAGGGAATGAACTTGTAACCGTTTTCCTCGCATTTGGACACATACTTCTATACATATTTTATTATTGTTGTTTTATACATTTTATTATTATTGTTTTATACATTTTATTTTCCTTTTATACATATTTTATATGTACTATTGCTACTTTATCATTTTTACGTAAACTTTGTATCTTTACGTTTTACGCGTTTATAACCTACGTCTTAAAGTTTTAACGACGCTTAAATACTCCGATAGACTTATATATCATATTAAATACTAAGATAGGGTATGTTGATAAGTTCTAACATTTTTACAAGTATTGGATTTTATTGTTATCCGGAAGTTTCGCATCATAAAAACTTTACATTTGTAATTACCGGGATCAAACTATACCCATTAATAGGGCTGAGCAATCCCGACCGACGACCGACCGAAGTCCGACTCCGACCGACAACGACCGACACAAACTGACCTTAACTCGGGTCGGGACTCGGTTTGGGTTTCAGCCTTGTAGGGACTCGGGTCAGGTCGGGATTCGAGATTACCCGAGATAACACAAAGAAAACCATACAAATCGGTTTGTTTCGGGACTCGGGGTCGTGATTCAGGATTACCCGAACTAGAATCGGGTCGGGATTCGGTTAGAATTTTCAGCCTTGTCGATTTCGGGATGGGTCGGGATCGGGTCAGGACAGGTCGGTTTCAGCCCGATGCTCAGCCCTACCCATTAATCACTAAACTAATAAATAAACACAAGATTTCTACAAATGTGACACCACATTATCACCTATGCCACGACTAACATGCAAACATCACACATGTCCCTTTGTGAGATAAACTAGCTAAGTTATTAGTAAAAATGTCTAGATATTTCTTCATTCTATCCTAAACACTTAAACATTTCTAGTAAAGTCTCTTTTTTCTCTTTATAGAAACGAACCAAACACAACCTAAAGACATCATTTGATCTTGATCTTGCTAGTTTCTTGTGATCTACTTGAATATTAGTGTTCTCTGCTTGAATCTTTAGCTTATTTCCTCCAAAAATCACCATTAAACAACCGTCAAACAATTTAAGGCAACCATGCTTGCATTCAAGAATTTTAGCGAACCTGACAATGCTTGGTTAAGTAAGATACAACCAACCCATTGGTTAATGTCACATTTTTCAGGTATTAAATCTTTGTCTAACTATACATCTTTTGTGTTTCAACATTCTTGTTAGTATTACTAAAACATCTTTTATACTTGTATACGGAGAGTTCATTCTCATGTATTACTTAATAACATGTGTGAAGTGTTAAATGGGAAACTAGTGGGAGGTAGGCACCAACCCATCATTACTTCTTTAGAATACATTAGAGAATATTGTATGCAAAGAATAGTCAATGTTGTGAATGTAATTGACAATAGTCCTAGATCATTAACACTAAAGGCAACACCCATGTTAGACTTGAATAAAAAATAGGTTTATAAGTATAGTGTATTACACCTTGAAGGAGATAAGTATCAGGTAAGTGGATATAGAGATAAGTATGTTGTGTATGTTGAAACTAAGGCTTGTACTTGTAGAAGATCAGAGATTACATGTATGCCATGTAAACATGTTGTTGCTTCTAATTGGTATATGGCCTTCAATGGAATGCAAGAATATATAGTAGAATCATGGGTTCATCCATGTTACTTGCTTATGACTTGGCTGGAAACTTACAAATACATCATCAGCCCATAAATGGTTATCAACATTGGGAAAAGTCAAATGTGCCCACAAGCATTCTTCCTCCTAAACATCATAAACCAAATGTTAGGCCAAGGAAGAAAAGAACTAGGGCAACTACTGAAAATTATGACGATGATAAAGATAGTAAGTTGTCACAGTTTAGTACGAGTGTAGTTTATGGTATTTGTGACAATGTGTAATAGGAAGTCATGGCAGTACGCATCAGTCTCAAAAAATAGGTTCATGTTCCTAACCAAATGTTCCCCAAAAGAAGAAGACAAATGTTAAAGGTAACAAATTTGAAACAAATGAACAAGCTCAATGTCAAACTGATGCTCAATCTCAAAGTCATGTGCAAGAAACTGGTAGTCAGTTTGAAAGTCATGTTCAAGCAAATGTGGTCAAGTCTCAATCTAAAGGTCAAGGTGATGCTGCTTCTGGTGTGACTTCAAAACCACTGTGGTTTAGGAAGAAGATTATAGCAGCAAAAATGTCCTCACCAAAAAAAAGTATGTGTAGTATTTCAAAGACAATGCTTTTCATCTAGTATGTAATTCCTAGACAATATTTTCTCTATTTAACAATGTGTGTTTATGTACTTTGTAGACTAAATTTTTTTTATGCATTTGGAAATATATCCATTTGCATTATCTATGAAATAATCTCATGTTAGTTTATCGGATAATGAGTTTTAAACGTATCCATTTGCCACTTACCCGTTTCTACAAAGTGTTGCAAGTTCATAGTCATAATAACTGTTGACTTTTATAAAGTCAATTAATGTCATTACACATGAAAATTGACTATTGAATAGTCAAATGCCATCGTGAGTTGATATGAAATTCCTTGAATTTCATTACCAAACTAATTAGTATGTCCTATTCTAACCATTTGTTGTACATTTCTACTTGCTTCTAAACCTGTTACAATTCTGCTTTATTCTAAACCTAATGCACTAGATGTTGCAAAATTAACACCACCAACTGTTTTGCCCATTCTTCGTTGTGGATAAACTAAACATGGAATATTTGAACCCCTAACACCCCCAACAACATATGCAGGCCCCTAACAACACTTGCAAGATCTCTAACACCTCTAACAACACTTACAGACCCGTCAAAAGCATTACCAGACCCCTTAAAAGCACTTGCATACATATTAAGCATGTATAATAAGCATATAATAAGAAAGTATAATAATAATGTATAAAAAGAATGTATAATAAACATGTAAATAATGACTCCAAAGGTTGGATACACTGACTGAAGATCAAAACTCTTTCTCAAAAAAGAGCAATGAAGAATCAAAAATGGATGAACAACACTAGAGCAAGTTTATGTTCATACTCGAAAGTGGTGTCTGTTCATCCATTTTTGATACTTCATCCATATTTGATACTTGGATCTGTGTTACTTGGATATGTGTTTAGACTTGGATAATGTTAATCTATTTTGACAAAGAGCAATGCAGAATAAAAAATGGATGAACAACACTAGAGCAAGTTTATGTTCATCCTCGAAAGTGGTGTCCGTTCATCCATCTTTTATACTTCATCCATCTTTGATTTTGATCTGTGTTACTTGCATCTGTGTTTTTACTTGGATCATGTTACATGGATTTGTGTTTTGACTTGGATTATGTTAGTCTTTTTTGACAAACAGTGATGAAGAATCAAAGATGGATGAACAATACCAGAGCAAGTTTATGTTCAAATTCGAAAGTGATGTCTGTTCATCCATCTCTAATACTTCATCCTCTTTGATACTTGGATATGTGTTTTGACTTTGATCATTTTACTTGGATGTGTTTTGAATTGGATAATGTTAGTCTAGTTACTAATGTATGTAAATGTGTTTTTTGGCAAGGACCGATTAGTAAACCAATAAAGGCAGTACATTACAAGGACAAAACCATAAAAGGAATATAATATAAATACTGTACAAGAACCAAACTAGATTAACTGAAGAGTTTTTACTAGTCAACCAAAACTAAGACTTCCTACAGAAGCCTTACCAATTACATACAATCTAGAACCAGTCCAAAACACAAAAAACTGTGAGTTTCTAAACCCACTAAATAAACCATTGGAAAATGAAGATGATCACTATCCAAGAGTAAACACAAAAGTTCCTTAAACGACAAACTTTCTCCTTCTCAAGAAGAAGATCAACTGGGAATGCTTTGTGAGCAGTCTCTTGCTCGTTAGCCCAGTTGGCCGAGTTGATAGCTAACTTTGTCTGAGCAATGAGGTCGGCTTGGCATTGTTGTAATGCCGCCTCATGCTGGTGGATGTTTCTCTCCAAGTAGCTAATCACGTCCCATGCTCTCATTGACATGGGTGGATCGTACCACCCAATAAATGGACATGTAGATCCCTCAAAGCAAAAATAAAAAGTTAGCATCCTGAAGCTTAAAATCATAACTTGAAATATAAACTTTAAACTAAAACCACCATTACACATAAACCAACATTAAACTATAAACAAATCATTTTAACTAATAAAAACCACCATTAAACTTTATAATGAAAAAAAATAAAGTGTCAAAACCTGTCTTGGGCCGGCATATAACCACCTTCCGGGGTTCATGTTGTTCCAACATGTCCTCACCACAACTCGCCTATCACAACCACAACGAACCATTATTCAGAATTGATGGAAAGATTAATAAAAGGATAATATTTTATGAGAGAGAAGAGAGTTTAGAGGTGAGTGGTGAAAAAATGTTACCTATTAATAGCCGAAATATACTCTAGCAATGTCAGATGCCGCGTTGCATTTTTTTTATTAATTATCAAAAATACAAAATGACGATAATGGCCTTCAACTAAAAACAAAGGCAAACAGAAAGAAACGGTGTTGACCGACTAAAAATGGGTCAAGAGACTCATTTAATGTCAAAACATGGAAAAGGGGACCCCCAATGACTACACTGACAAGGTACGACCCCAAATGATGTTTTCCAACAAGTTTAGGGATGAACGGTGTATTTTATTCTTAATTTAATAAATATAATTGTCCTAGGAACGGCAGAAAGGAAGTATTGGTTCAACCAGATACGAGTGACGGAACCGGTGTTGATCAAATACATGCGCCGCGTGCCAGGAATGACTTTATACTGTTGCAGTTTTCATGAAGGATTTCATTGAAGAATCGAAAGAATCTACACAGTCTAGGGCTGAAAAGAGGGGGGGGGGGGGGCGAAATGCAGGGTTCTTTCCTTGGTCTTCATTCAGTGAAAGGAGTGAAGCTTTCCGCACCTGGAAAGCGGAGACCCGCGAAGCTATATATGTTATAATAACGTTTATACACTCAATAACACATGCTTAAGCTTAATAAATATAACCCGTATGTTTAGGAAGTTTTTAATATTACGATCAATTTAATAAAAATAATAATAAAAAATATTGTTATGTATAAGTTTAACATACATGTGCTATTTGTAAATTATTTTTTCTTTTTAAAAAAATGTGAAAATTGATAATTTTACAATTGAGTCCATAAATATGGGTTTAGGATTAATGCATTTTCAAAAGTGTGAGGTCTAATTGTAAAAAAAAAAATATGTTTAGTAACAACTAATTCATATTTGACTTTCATTGACTAACATAAATGCTCAATTTTGACAAATAGACGAAATTGAGCTTCTTTATTGGTTTGATCTAACCTTCATTTCAATATATTCTTCAAAAATCGTTTTCCTTTAATATTTAAATATTATTGTGGACCACATAATTTTCTTTGAAAATTACTTTTCAAAAGCAATCAAAAGCTACAATTTTGCATAATTCGATAAGAAACTAAAGTTGAGAGTGATAGGCTTGTATAACCCAAATGATACGTTTATAAATGATTCTAGACCACATAAATATTTCGATCATGTTCTTGTAACAACAATGTTAGTATATATATATATATATATATATATATATATATATATATATATATATATATGGGGAAAGTGAGTGTGTGGCTGTAGTGTACCCAACCTTAGGTGTAGAACCCACCAAAACTACACCGTTTTATTAAAACTATAAAAACCCCCAACTCACTTCTTCTCTACAACTAAAGCAAAGGGAACCGACCCTGGTGTTCTTAATCGGATCTCTTCTCCATGAATCACCACTTCAACCGCAACCCTGCTATGCCATCACGAATAGCTATTCAACCAAAGGTATCTTTCATTTTATTCCTGTATTTATATTGTAAGATTAAGTCAATGAGTACAAGACTTTTGATGATAGAAGATTATGATATGAACCGCACACCAAGTGTTTGATTAAATGTTTCAATATTATTGCTATCTGATGACAAGAGATATTAGTGTATGTGTGATTTTGACCTGTTAATTTGCGGTACGTATTCGTTTTGATTGATAATAGTGTATGTGTGATTTTTTTTGGTTAAAAGTTAGTTTTATGAAATGAACAATTTAAATCTGTGATCGTTTATGTGTATGTGAATAGGTGAAAGAGCTATATGATTATTTTTAGTTTGTGCGTTTTCGTGTGTTAATACGGCGAATACTTAGTTTACTTGCTTACATTGACGAAATACATTTGAGATACAGTAGTGTGGAATTTGTGTATTTGATTAGCGATTGATGCTTTCTAGTTAAAAGTTTGTTTGTCTTCGTAATTTTAGTTTGATCTGATTTGCAAAAGCCAATCAAAGTATCCACTAAGTGTTTTTTGCAATGCTACAATATAACATTAAGGTTTTAATATGCGACTAACAAAAAGCTATCTTTTTGGTTACGTGGGGTTTAATTTTTTAAAGGGATCAAGAATAATGCCAACAAAGCCTCTATTTTAGTTTGATCTGATTTGCTAATATTTATGCTGCATATTCATATAAGTGAGATAATTGCTCATTAAAGCTTGCAATCAAAGTAGTACCGCTGTGATAGTGTTCTTATCCTATATTATGAGGTTTTGATAAATAAATTGATAGGAGCCATGGCGCTTTTGGTAATAGGATTTTCACATATACCAGATTATACTCACGACAAAACTAGTTCACATTCCACTTGGGCATTTAGGATATAAGTTCCACAACTAGGTGATCCACTTTTCATTTTACTGCATTCATCATCTGATATCTACCCTTTCCACCTCTGACTTTTGTGGTCAAATAGACTAGCATTCACATCGAAATTCAAATTTAATCACTGAATTTAACACGCATCGTTGAATTTGACCATAACTTTTTTTTTTAGTTAGAATGGATATAAAAGTTAAAAGTTCCAGAAATTTTTTATTCCAGTTAAGAGTGGATATAAAAGTATATCCAAGACGCTTACAAGAATTCATATCAAGTTCCTGAATGGAAAACAGTTTGATTAAGCAACAGTTAAAGTGCTCTTTTCTCTTTTCCAAATATTCTGTGAGATTAATCATGTACTCATTGTTTATTTGGTGTTATAGTTGTAACATGATGGCTTTGGTTGCGGAAGTAGATAGGCTGCTGAGACCAGAAGGAAATCTTATTGTTTGTGACAGTGTTGAGACTATAAATGAAGTGGAAAAAGGTATGAGGTCTATGCATTGGAATGTCGGATTAACCTACTCGAAGGACATGGAAGGATTATTGTGTATGCAAAAGACAATGTGGCGCCCTGAAGAACATGAAACACTCACATATGCCATTCCTTAACCATGTCAGCCTTGATCGAAACGTGGTCGACTGCCACAAATTTGACATTATGGTTTAATGTTTTTTTAAGCTTCACATACATGGATGTATTCTTTGTGTAACTTGTATGGTCTTGTGAGATAAAAGGTGTAATAGAATTCGAATACTCTTGTACCAACACTTTTGTGGAATAATATAATCAATTAGCTCAATGTTCATGAAATCATGTTATGCTTAACAGTCAAATTACACATGACTTGGTATTACCACTTGCAGACCTTAGACCTTATAACGTGTACCAAATCACTTGCAGGCCTTAGAACCTTGACCCAAATGGATTAAGGTATGCAATCACTTGCAAAAACATAACTGTCACAATCACTTGCAGACCTTAAAATTACAAAAACCATCAGTGTCACAATCACTTGCAGACCTTAGACAAAATAAGCAACAGAAACATAATTTGCAGCATAAACATATGCCAAACACAATGCAGACCCATATGCCAAACAGCATTAAGCAGCAGAAACATAATTTGCCAAAACAACCCATATGACTTTGTATTACCATTTCAGTTTTGACCCGCTTTCACTTCATTTTTTATCCGTTTAGAGACTGAACCAAACACTCACTTTTGACCCACTTCCGCTTCATTTTTTATCCGTTTAGAGACTGAACCAAACACCCAATATGACCAACACACCAATATTTGGAATAAAATCAACGTGAAGTGAAACTATATCTAAAAGACTAAACTAGCTGTGACAGCAACTTGGAAAAAATAAAATAAAAATATAGTTTTGACCCGTTAACCCACTGTGACAACAGCAATTTTTCATGTAAACCGGACATTTTCGAGCAATTTTAACCAGCAACATCATATCATAAGATGATAACTTAACATAACTTCTAGTTGATAAGCAAAATAACAATATTTTTTCACCAAAAAAGAAAACTAAACATTGGATAACAACAAAAGCATCAGTCTTTTTCTGGCATGCAATCAGCCTTCTTTTTCTTACAGCTAGTGATGTTATGACCTGATTCCTTACAGTACGAACAAGTTACGGTCTTCTTTTGCTTGACCTCTATAGGAGGCTTGACTCTTGTTGCATTTCTTGGACGTCCTTTAGTGGTAGTAAGCACAACGGGATCTCGAACTGTAATTTGAGGCATCATGTCTACTTGAGAAATTCCAACACGAGCATCTTTACATGCATTCTCAATCTCTGTTGGCTTTTTCCTTATCATTTGATCTTCTAAAAACTCCACCAAAAAATTGTTTAGTCTTTTTATTTCCGAAGGTGCATCTCTTGCCTGTTCAATTGCCTTTGTCGAATTAGCTTGAACATACCATAAAGCTAACGCACTAACCTCATTTTCACAATTTGTTTCCTCGATTCCGATATTAGCATTACCAACTTTGTACCTACAATCAAGTGTCCACCGAGGTAAAATATAGTGATCGGGTAGGGTGTCAACATGTTTTTTTTTCATTACATATAGGATGTGTTTACACAATATCCCATATGTTTCGAACATAGCACAAGAACATGTGAGATCCAATTTATCCAAGAAGCAAAAGTTGACGACTCTCCAATGTTTTTTATCAACATTCACCTGCCCAACCCAATAACTAGATTTTTCCTCGCTCTTGCTTTTAGTCTCGTGAGTTAAATTCCTGGTTGCTTCTATCCACTCCTTCTGAAATACATCAAAAATCTTTTTAGTATAACATTCACCTGCAAAAAAAGAATATATAAAATCTCATGCATGTGGCAGTTTGTTCACAGAATAGGGCTGATGATAAACATAATGGATAGTAACAATTTGCCTGCTTTTGCTTCTATAGGATGAACAGAGGAAAGAATTGGCGTCGAGTTAATAGTCTGAAAGTCTTCATCTTCTTCAGCGGCTCTTCGAGTGTCAACAGCTTTATCGAATTGAATAAAAAATTCATTCAACATGGTCTTCGAATTCACAAATCCGTCAAAAAAAGAATGAATACTCTCACTTCTTCCGCTTGTTGTCATGCCAGCAAGAAAAATATCTTTAAAAAAAACAGCAACCCAAAATTTCCTTTGGTTATACATCTCCATCATCCAACTACTAGTCTCAAGATTATACTTATCACGTAAAACTTCCCATTGGCTTTCAAATTCTTCGACGGTATCACTTCTTATCCATTGCTTAAAAGATTCCTGGAAATCACTATAACGAACTCTAAACGGCTGAAGATGTTCCAACACGTGCTTTTTAATGTGCCATGCACAGTAGCGATGTCGAGTGTTTGGAATTACATGCTTAACTGCATTACAAATTGCTTTATCTTGATCTGTTATAATTGCACTTGGGCACTTGTTAAACATGCACTTTAAAAATTGCTTAAATAACCATTTGAAGGTCTCTTCTTTTTCATTTTCAAGCAAAGCACCACCAAAAATTATTGACTGACCATGATGATTCACTCCAACAAATGGAGCAAACGGAAACTTGAATTTATTCGTCAAATATGTAACATCAAACACAACAACGTCTCCAAATTTTAGATAGGCATCTCTTGATCTTCCATCAGCCCAAAATATATTTCTAGGAGACCCATCATCAAACAAGTCTATCTTAAAATATTGGTTAGCATCTACTGCTGCTTTTTCTTGGAAATGTTTGATAAGAGAATAAAACTCCTTACCTTTGTATTGTTTTCGTTCTTCAGCTAATATATCAGCACATTGCTTTGACGTTACATTAGGTTCATTTGGAGACTTCATTGCATTTACAGCTTTCCTAACTTGACAAGGTCTCAAACCGGACTTACCAAGTTCCAGCATAAGAGATTTGCAAGCCATGGAGCGATGAAACTTATTGTGTGAACGATGTTTCATTACTTTCGTTGGTGTAAGGGTCAAATCATGATTGTGTGTATCGTTAAAGATATCCGCATACCATTTCCCGTCTTTTGTTTTAGAAATTCGGAGTTCCGCTTTACAACCGGTCCTTACATCTCTTCGACGTTTCTTATATACCTCATTAGAACTATTACCCTTATGTCTCTTAAAACCCTCTTTGTTGCAAACATATAACTTTCTATAAACCTCATTTGTCGTCTTGTTTTTATAATCCCAATGTATACGTATACCAAACCCGTGTAGGAAGGCATACTGATTATAAAACGTATATGCATCATCGGGTGTGTTAAAAATCTTTCCCAAAATGTTGTCGTCGGTAATTTCAATTTCATCACATCCAATATTCACTCGGTCTTCGTTCGGTTTCTCCCAAATATCATCATTGTTGACTTCATCATAGTTTGGTCTCTCACAATCATACTCTCCATTATGGTGGTCGACTAAATATCCATTTTTATCAATATCTTCAATCAAATGGGTTTGCATTTGCATTTCAGTTGCTATACTCAGATTGAGAGGTCCTGGTGAAAAACAATACACGTAGATAGATGTTAGGCCATAATGGTATGAAAAGCAACTTTGAAGTAGAATAAAAAGGTAAAGCCTTTTTGGAAAGTAAGCACTTGATGAGTGCTTCATTTAATCAAACACTTGGTGTGTGATACTCTGATTTATAATCTCTTATCATCAAATAGCAATAGTACTGAAACATTTAATCAAACACTTGATGTGCGGTTCATATCATAATCTTCTATCATCAAAATTCTTGTACTCATTGACTTAATCTTACAACATAACTACTGAAATAAAACGAAATTGTTGTTCTATAATGGTTAAAACTTAATCCTATTTTACCTATTTTTTTTGCTCATCAGCAATAATTTGTTGAGACTAAAAAACATTGCTATTACATTTTGGTTAAACCATGTTAAGTCCTACGTTACAAACTTCCTACATGAAAAATAGGAGCAGGAAGCACTTACCAATGAAAAATACGTTACAAATTATCAGGTCAAATCACACATACACTAATATCTCTTGTCATCAAATAGCAATAATATTGAAACATTTAATCAAACACTTGGTGCGCGGTTGATATCATAATCTTCTATCATCAAAAGTCTTGTACTCATTGACTTAATCTTACAATATAAATACAGGAATAAAATGAAAGATACCTTTGGTTGAATAGCACTTCGTGATGGCATAGCAGGGTTGCGGTTGAAGTGGTGATTCATGGAGAATAGATCCGATTAAGAGCACCAGGGTCAGTTCCCTTTGCTTTAGTTGAAGAGAAGAAGTGAGTTAAGGGTTTTTATAGTTTTAATAAAACGGTGTAGTTTTGGTGAGTTCTACACCCAAGGTTGGGTACACTACAGCCACACACTCACTTTCCCCTATATATATATATATATATATATATATGTGTGTGTGTGTGTGTGTGTAGCAAGTATTAATATTTGTAGCAATATTTGTAGCAATTAAAATTAAAAACACTATGAGTTATTCAAAATTGTTGAGTATCTTTTTCCCTTTGTTTATTTTCACCACTTTTGCTCCAACCGCTTCCTTAATAAATAGAAATCATAAATGTCCTGAAAAGCAGAGTGAAGCTTTACTTCTCTTTAAACAAAACCTTTCCTCCATCAATTCCTCCACAAACGATGACTGTTATGATGAGCTGGGTTCTGATAATAATCATCCAATAATGATGAGCTGGAACACAAGTACGGATTGCTGTAAATGGGATGGAGTTAGATGCGACGACTCCACCGGTGTCGTCATCCGTCTCGAACTCCGTTGCGGAATGCTAAAAGGTACAATTTATCCTGACAGCTCCCTCTCCAACCTCACACACCTTATCGTTCTTGATTTATCACGAAACAAACTTAATGGGACATTGCCATCTTGGCTGTTTACTTCCCCCTCTTTAGAACATCTCTTTTTAGATCATAACATGTTCAGTGGAAATGTTCCTTTTGAGTCATTTGCTCTTCCATCATTAAAATACTTAGACCTCCATCACAATCACTTAGTTGGCCAAATTGATGTTCAAATATTTCAACAACTCACCAACCTCACTAGCCTGTACCTTTCATTTAATAATTTTAGTGGTGAATTGGAGTTGGATACATTGTTATCAACCCTCACAAACCTTGAATATCTCAGTCTCTCTTTAAGCGGTTTCTCTGTTACAACAAACAATTCCAATCATTATGTCAACCCTGGTTTTAGAGAATTATCTTTGGTCTCTTGCAAGCTAAAGGTGTTTCCGAATTCATTTCGAGCCATGAAACAACTTGAATGGCTAGATCTCGCTATCAACGAAATCCATGGCCAAATTCCTCATTGGGCAAGGGAGATTGGAGGTGACTATGGGTTGCGTTATTTGCAACTGCAGTCCAACTTGATTGAGGGGCCATTCCCTCCATCAATTTGCAACATGAGCAATCTGAGGCAGTTGGATATGTCCAATAATCGCTTTGGTGGATTGATTCCACAATGCTTTGGAAATATCACCTCATCTCTTGAAATGATAGATTTGGGGAATAATAGCTTTCAAGGAACAATTCCAAACGTATACGGGGATTGTGGAGGTTTAGAAGGGCTTATTTTAAAAGGAAATCAATTACAAGGTGAGTTGCCAAGTTCCTTGTCCAAATGTCAGCGGTTGAAAGTACTTGATATGGGAAACAACCATTTGAATGGTACATTTCCTGGTTGGTTAGGAGATCTTCCAAATTTGCAGGTTCTTGTCCTCAAATCAAACAACTTTCATGGTCACATTCAACCCTCTGCAACTGTTGCTTCTCCCTTTCCAAGTCTTCGAGTTCTTGACTTATCTGATAATAGGTTTGTAGGTCAACTCCCAGCAAAATATTTTCAAACTTTCAATTCCATGAAGAATGTTGTTAAAAACAGCACAACACCAGAATACTTGGAAACGGGTGGATTTAATTACTCATTTGTTGTTGCGGTGAAAGGGGAGAATCTAGATTTTCCACAAATTTCGGTTGATTACACAATTATTGATATGTCCAGTAACTCATTTGAAGGAGAGATCCCAGATGTTATTGGTGGTCTTAATTCACTAATAGTGCTCAACTTGTCCCACAACAGCCTCATTGGTCCAATTCCACATGCCCTGGGGAAT
Organism: Chrysanthemum seticuspe; assembly: GCA_019973895.1. Lineage (NCBI taxonomy): Eukaryota > Viridiplantae > Streptophyta > Magnoliopsida > Asterales > Asteraceae > Chrysanthemum > Chrysanthemum seticuspe. The sequence goes on along the minus strand of BPTQ01000002.1, from coordinate 254,000,975 downwards.
CTCATAGAGATCGAGTCGTTAGACCTATCTTGGAACCAACTCTCAGGAGAGATCCCACAAAGTCTTGCAAACATCAACACTCTTGAAGTGTTAAACCTCTCGCAAAACCGTCTCGTGGGTCGTATTCCTGCTGGAACACAATTTAACACATTTGATGAAAAATCCTTTGAAGGGAATCCAGGACTATATGGGCCTCCGCTGGCCAAAAAGTGCAGTGACCATACACAGAAACCACAGCTTGAATCACATGAGGAGGAGAGTGGGTTTACGTGGGAAGTGGTGATGTTGGGATATGGATGTGGAACATTAGTCGGATTGGTGATGGGATATCTGATGTTGTCAACAAGAAAAGTCAAGTGGTTCAACGCAATTGCTGATGCAACAGAGAGTTTAGTCTTGAAGAAGAAGAAGAGAAGACATGTTTATATCGGGAAATGGCGTTAGATAATGAAAGGTACGATATTTCATATGCTTTCTTATTTAATCAATTTTTGCAAAATGCCTTGCTCTATAAATTTTCTTGCTCTAAAACAATTTGTGGTACGGGTATAGGAGTTTGGGGTGGAGCTGGACCTGTTAAGTTATGCTATTGTATATAAGCTTCTGAATTATGATGTTTGTGTGTTGTCTCTTTGAATTATTGTTGTATGTATTTAACAATAAATTTACTGTGTGATCGTGTATACTGCTGTTGACCTTCATGGAAATTCAGTTATTTATTTATTTTTTATTTTCTTTGATGATTATAAAACCATAGATGTGAAAACTGTATAATCAACTGACAACTGTAATAAGTTGTATCGCTTTGCTTCTCATTTCTATCAATTTTAAGTTGCAGTAGAAATAAATATGTGAAAATGAAAGCATAATCACTAATAACATGTGTTATGGTATATATATACTTTGACCATCCATTGCGTTCTTGTGTTCTGCATATTAGTAAAGCAACCAATCAGATGTTTCTGATGTGATCACTTAGAATTTGAGGTTAAGTTGCATTGTATAAGGCCATACAAGACAATGCCAGTGACCCTGCTGCTGTTATGCAGATGTGTGCTTCCCCATATTTTCTTCAAATCACAGAATTTGTACATTACCCGCTACATGTTATCCTTTTAATGCTAAAGAGTAATGATTGCTTGCGTTCAGTCAATAACAAACTGGTATGTCTTTTCAGGATCCAAATATTATCTATAATTGGTAGAATTTAATGTTTGGCAATTACTTATTGACAGATAAAAAGACCATCTGTGGACTGCCGAGTCTTCCATTATTATCGGAAGAGGATATTCTGAGGCACTGTTTGAGAAAAAGTCGTCACATGCAAAGTCTCTCTCTAGATTGCTATATGTTGGTTGGAGGCGATTTCACTTGAAGCCTGATATTTCATAATGCAAGTAGCCTTGTGGATACTACAGTTCCGTACAGCTTTAGCTCTATAAACAAGTCCCCGCTGTTATAGTTCACTTATGTTATTGTGTTGTATTGCCAGCCTTGAAGACAAACGATATGTATGTCCGAGTAAATAACACATGGTTACATCTTTTTGCCATCTAATTTTATTGGCCTTTTGTTCTGATTTACGGAAGATGAGTACTTTTTTTGCTTTTCTGTTACAGCGGTTGTGAGATAATTTAGAAATTAGTTGACACTTTCTGACCTATCAAACAACCTAAGTTGTATATGGTCATGAATAATATAAGAAAAAGCCAAGTTTCATGGTTTGTGATGCAAATTGTTTAAAACATTGTCATTGGCTGTGAAGATATATCCGTAACAGGATATACAGTGTATCAAAAACCTTAGAAGGGCACAAGATGACTGAGGCAATGACGATAAAATAGCAGTCTGAAAATGGCGGGACTGGTCAGGTAATGGGTCAAAATGAGTTTGGGTCACGGGTTGAACCGTTACTTTTTACCAATTCCCCCTCTCTCCCCTTTTTTCGATTACTGAATTCAATTTCAGAATATAATATTTGTTATATGCCTATTTCTAAAACCAAAGGTGACAAACAGGTGTGGAAAATAAAAGTTATAGCCGATTTTGTTTATTACTAATTTGGTATAAACTTGACCCGAAAAGTCTAATGTTTTACCCTTAGGTAATCGTGTATTTGTGTGGCTGAACCTTCAATATAATTTGTCATGTTTTTATTATTTTGATGGTCATGGGTAGGGGTGTAACCGAGCCGAGCCAAGCCCGAGCTTGGCAAGGCTCGAACTCGGCTCGAAAAAAAAAACTAGGCTCAGGCTCGGCTTGATAGCTCGTCAAGCTTTAACCATCTAGGCTTGAGCTAGGATCGATTCAGTTTTGAGCAAAGCTCGAGCTTTGCTTGAAAAGCTCGAATATATGTATATGAATACATGATTACAAATTTACACCCCTATTCCAACTCCTAAACAAGTTGATTAAGGAGTTGAGACATGAGACTCGAAAAGAAGAACGACTACAATACAGTACCCAATGAAGAAAACCATATGAAGAGGAAGTGATGGCCAAGAAGTGTACACTATGTAGATTGTAGAATATAAAACGTTACGTAAGAATAATTAGGGTTTGAAGGGTATATAGTTAATTAATTTTTGGGTCATTTGCATATATATCCCTCCAAAGATGCAAAATTGCATATATATATATCCTTTGCATGCATAAAAATCATTGTACGATGTGCATCAAAAACTTGCAAGAAGGATATATATGGAATTATTCACCTTTGGAGGGATATATATGCAATTCCCCCTTAATTTTTTATGGAGTAAGTCCTTATAATTAGGTTAATATTTAAATTAACCCTTATTTACTTAAAGCTTGAAAAAGCTCGATAAAAGCTCGAGCTCGACTCATTATATGTTTCGAGCCAATATATTGGGCTTGAGCTCGATAAAAGCTCGACTCGATCGAGCCAAGCTCGAGCTTGAGCTCGAGTTGCTTGATAAAAGCTCGGCTTGTTTGCACCCCTAGTCATGGGATAATTGCCTTTAGCAAAAGTATTAAGACATAACTTTTAGCATGGCTATGCTGCTCATTAATACCAAGAATAATTTGTTAGATAAGAGCTCCAGTCGTGCGCTTTAGCAAAAGCCGTTTTGTACTTCACTGGAGCCACAAACATACTCTACACTTTTGGTGGACACACTGTCACAGTGTTAGTATTCAGTCCTAAATTAAAGTTTAGTTTTCTTTTTCTAGTCAATTTAGGTTAATAATGACTTGAGTTACATGTTTATTGCAGTGGAATAATGCACGCGATGTGGGAGCCACAGAAATTTAAGTACATATATCTGTTTGCAGCATGTGTTCACATTAACACTCCCATCAGCTGCTGCAGTGTATTGGGCCTTTGGTGATCAACTTTTAAACAACTCCAATGCTTTTTCCCTTCTGCCAAAAACTCGTTTTTGTGATACAGCCGTTGTCCTTATGCTCATCCATCAGGTATAACTGCTTGAATGGTTAACTGACTTACTACGGCTGTTTCATTCTGTGTTGACCGATTTGTGTTTGTTTTGCTTGGCTTATCTTTTGCAGTTTATAACATTTGGTTTTGCGTGTACTCCACTGTACTTTGTGTGGGAGAAAGTAGTGGGAATGCATGATACAAAGAGCATATTTTTACGGGCATTGGCTAGGTTGCCAGTTGTGATTCCAATTTGGTTCCTAGCCATCATCTTCCCGTTTTTTGGTCCAATCAATTTGGCTGTTGGGGCTTTGTTGGTTACCTTCACTGGCTATATTATCCCTGCTCTAGCCCATATGCTTACTTACCGAAAGGCTTCTACTCACCAGGTAATCCATCCGCACTGTCACTAAAATCTCAATTTCTAATAGATACAAACTAAGAAACCCTCAGGTGATCAAAACTAGAGGTGAAAAATGGGCAGGTTGAGTTACAAGTCAAAATTAGTTCGATTAAAACGAGTAAGTTTTGATACGGGTAAAAACAAGCTAGGTTGGTTAACCTTAGTTGGTGAATAACCAATCAGTGTGTCAGATATGTTATTTATAAAATAATCCAAGTTTTTACATTTGACTTGTTAGCCCTGTTAGAGATAAAACCTAACCTCAACCGACCCATTCACTAGTAAGCGGGTCAAAATCGTAACCTCTAGTACTCAAATAAAATATGCATATAACTAGGTGATTTTGCTATGAATGTGAAATCGTTTTTTAGGCTGCAAGTACTATACAACACATATGCACGACCGAATAATCAGATCACATCACATGAATATTTTCGAGATTAGAATGTACCTCCATTCATACCTTTATAATTAAGGGGTTGAAAGTGGGAAAAAACAAAGTTTGGTGACATTTCATTATCATTGATTTATTGGCTTAGATGCATTAGTGATCAGTTACATTCTTGCTATTATTGCACTTAAATCAATCTAAACATTGAGCTGGCTCACTAACCCTCACATTACAAACCTAACCTTGAATCGAGTGACTCACCTTAAACTTGTTGTATGCAGAATGCTGCGGAGAAGCCACCATTTTTTCTGCCTAGCTGGACTGGCCATGTACATTGTTTACATATTCATCGTGGTTTGATTTTTTGTGATTGGTTTCGGATTTGGAGGGTGGGCCAGTATGAAAATTTTCATCAAATAGTAGATTATAATCTACTATACTTTTTTATCCCGATTGTTTTTTATCTAATAGTAACCCATTCTATATGAAAGTTATAGGTTGTTGATTCCTTATTTGTTGGTTACTCCATGTGGTTGTCATAGTCTTAATCTTGCATTATGTGACATGGCTAACACTTGTATTCAAGTTTTGGTAAGTAGATTATACAATAATTCACAGTACTTTTTTATCCCGTTTGTTTTTTATCTAATAGTTACTCATTTTTTTTTGGAATAATACAATGCATTTACACAATATTTGCCGAGAGGAATTTTCAAATACTTACCAAAAGACAAATCCTCACCATCCATCTAGTTTGATCTAATGGTGGGGATAAACCTAAGATTTAATATGGAAACCTAAGTCCATGTTTTTTTTCTCCTTTTTCTTTGTCTTTTTTTTTTTTCTTTTTTTTTTCTTTTTTTTTTCCTTTTTTTTTTGGAATTCACGTTTTTATTTTAAATTCACGTTTTTTTTCTTTTTCTTTTTTTTAATTCACGTTTTTTTTTATTCAAGTTTTTTTTTTCCGCTTTCATCCGTTTTCATCTGTATTCATAAGTTTTTATACGTTTTCGTCCGTGTTCATATGTTTTCGTTTTTTTACGTTTTCGTCTCTCCGTTTTCGTACGTTTACATCCGTTTTCGTACGTTTACATCCGTTTTCGTCTGTTTTCATTCGTTTTCATACGTTTTTGTACGTTTTCATACGTTTTTGTCCATTTTCATACGTTTTCGACCGTTTTTACGTTTTCGTGCATTTTTAGACATTTTCGTCTGTTTTCAGACGTTTTCGTCCGTTTGTATACGTTTTCGTCTGTTTTCATATGTTTCGTCTGTTTTCTTACGCTTTCCCCCGTTTACGTCCGTTTCCATACGTTTTCGCCTGTTTTCATAGATTTTCATTTGTTTTCATCCGTTTTTGTCCATTTTCTTACGTTTTCGTTCGTTTTCATACGTTTTCGTCCGTTTTGGTCCATTTTTCATACGTTTTCAGACGTGTTTTTACGTTTTCATCTGTTTTCTTACGTTTTCGTCCGTTTTCTTACGTTTTCGGCCATTGTCATACGTTTTTGTCTGTTTTTTTAGGTTTTCATGTATTTTCGTCCGTTTTTAGACGTTTCCGTCTGTATTTTTACGCTTTCATGTATTTTCGTCCGTTTTCAGAAGTTTTCATACGTTGTCATCCGTTTTTTTACGTTTTCATCCATTTTTAGACGTTTTCGTCTGTTTTCAGACGTTTATATACGTTTTCGTCCGTTTTCATACACTTTCATCCATTTTTATACGTTTTTGTCTGTTTTATACGTTTTTGTCCGTTTTCAGACGTTTTTGTCCGTTTTATACGTTTTTCATTCGATTTTATACGTTTTTGTCCATTTTCAGACGTTTTCATTTTGATATTTGTAAGTGACAATTATTTATCTCTTGTGAAATAACACTGTAAGGAAGATGAAAAGTATTACATTCTTCATCATGTATGTGTTATCAGTTGTGATACTCAACTAACAATGCGATGGTTGTGTTTTTGAAAATATTTAGGAAGATTTGTGTGTTTTATGATATTATGAAATATTAGAAAACTTGTTCAACTGTAAACAAGAGATGTTATGATACTTTTGTTAGACTTGTGGTTGATTTTTCTATTTAATGGATACATTGTGCATGTTTCGATAGGTTTTATAGGGGAATTTGAAAATATCTATGGTTGAAGATAGCACACATCTATATAAACAAAGTGAGGAAGCTCATTCACTTGTGATATCACACGTGATATCATGTGTGATAACACCGTTGATATCACCTGTGATATCGTGTATGATATTACCGGTGATAGCATGTGTGATACCATAGTTTATATCACTTGTGATATCACCAGTGATATCACCTGTGATATCATGTGATAGCTCCTGTGATATCATGTGATAGCACCTGTGATATCATGTGATAGCACCTGTGATATCATGTGATATCACAAGTGAGGTGGTATCACCTATAATATCATGTGTGATATCACAGGTGTTTGAGCTTACTCAGTTTGTTTATAAATATGTGTGCTTTCTTTAACCATAACTTCTTTAGTTTGCTGATTCAACTAGAGATATTTTTAAATTCCGCTATTAAACCTATCGAAACATGCACAATTTATCCATTAAATAGACAAATCCACCACAAGTCTAACAAAAGTATCATAATATCTCTTGTTTTTAGTTTAACAACTTTTCTAATATTTCATAATATCATAAAACACAAAAATCTTCCTAAATATTTTCAAAAACACAAATAAGAAAAATGAACAGAATCATCACAGACTGCAACGTCTCTTATATCATAAGGCATGTGCTGGAAAGTCTGAAAAACTCCTGTACAGTTTCAGAGAGTGTACAGTTTCAGAGAGAAATGTATATGGTGGCTTAAGACTGAAAAACTCCTCCTCGTTCACAAAACTGCAACTGGCCCTCGACAAGGATGGGGAAAATATTAGACAAAGAAGTATGGAGGGGACAAGGACAACATATTCTTTTTACATGTCTCCCACGCTCATACTAGCTTAAACAAATAGAAGTACCGGATGGCCCCTGCACAAATAAGACATATACAAACAAAGAACTAAAGAACATATTAGTATAATTAATGAAACTGGTTCGGTTCGGTTCGGTTTTTATGGTTCGGTTTTTATGTCAAAACCGAAACCGAACCGAAAGTTCGGTTATTTGAAAAATAAAAAACCAAACCATCGGTTTTTAGTTCGGTTCGGTTTTTTCGGTTTTCGGTTCGGTTTCGGTTTTTTCGGTTTCTCTTGCTCACCCCTAATCACAGTAATATAATAAGTGATGTTTATTATCATTTCTTTCATATATACTTGGTAAAATAATAAATTATTATCACATTTGGTATGAATTTAATATTTCACATTCTTAGTTGAGTATCACAACTGACAACACATATATGATGAAGAGTGTAATACTCTTCATCTTTCTTACAGTGTTATATCACAAGAGATAAATAAGTGTCACTTAAAAATATCAAAATGAATAAAAAGGAAGCAAACTATGAAAATAGAGACTTGACATATTCTCAAAATCAAACAAGTGTTGCATTAAATTAGCATTTTTTTGAACAACATAAGAATTCACCTAAAGAGACTTTATCCCTTTTATTTCTACTAAGAGTATAATGTCACAACTGATAGATAACATTGGTTGCTTTAAAAAAATGTGCGCTTGTTAATTGCGATGAAAGGCACATAAACTATCTTGTAACTGAAAATTATAAAAATTTTAGAAAACACATAGGTGATAATATATAAAAATATACAGAGTAATGAAATATCTCATGTGATATTAAAGGTTAAAAAACATACTTGTTTGTTTATGAAATATCATAAGTGATATTAGACATTAACTTTTTTATAATAAAATATCACAATTGATATTAGACATGTAATATAATAAAGTTTTATAATGAGCATGAAAACATATGAAAATAGACGAAAACGTACAAAAACGGAAAAAACAAACGAAAACGTATGAAAAGGGACAAAAACATATAAAAACAAATGAAAAGCGTATAAAAACATATGAAAACAGAAAAAAAAGCGTCTGAAAACGGACGAAAACGTATAAAAACGGATGAAAATGGACGAAAACGTATGAAAACGGACGAAAGGCGAAAACGTAAAAAGACGGACGAAAGCGTATATAAACCTATGAAAAACGATGAAAACGTAAGAAAACGGACAAAGACGTAAGAAAGCAGACGAAAACGTATTAAAACGGACGAAAACGTAAGAAAACAGACGAAAAGGTATGAAAACGGACAAAAACGTAAGAAAACGAACGAAAACTATGAAAACGAACGAAAATGTAAGAAAAAGGGCGAAAACGTAAGAAAACGGACGAAAACGTATGAAAACGGACAAAAACGTAATGAAACGGACGAAAACGTATGAAAACGGACGAAAACGTGTGAAAACGGACGAAAACGTAAGAAAACGGACAAAAACGTAAGAAAACGGAAGAAAATGTAAGAAAACAGACGAAACGTAAGAAAATGAATGAAAACATAAGAAAACAGACAAAACGTATGAAAACAGACGAAAATGTAAGAAAACAGACGAAAACGTATGAAAACGGAAGAAAACGTAAGAAAACGGACGAAAACGTAAGAAACGGACGAAAGCGTAAGAAAACAGACGAAAACGTAACAAGCCAGGCGAAAACGGACGAAAACGTAAGAAAACGGACGAAAATGTAAGAAAACAGACGAAAACGTAAGAAAACGGACGAAAACGTATGAAAACGAACGAAAACGTAATAAAACGAACGAAAATGTAAGAAAACAGACGAAAACGTAAGAAAACGGACGAAAACAGACTAAAACGTATGAAATGGACGAAAACGTAAGAAAACGTATGAAAACAGACGAAAACGTATAAAAGGCGTAAAAAACAGACAAAACGTATGAAAACTGACGAAAACGGAAAAAAAATGAAAAACGTGAAATTAAAAATAGAGATTAAAAGAAATACAAATAATGAGAAAATAAATAAGAAAGATAAAAAGAAAATAAAAAGACAAGAAAAAACCATGGACTTAGGTTTAGACATATTAAATCTTATGTTAATCAGCACCATTTGTTCAAACTAGATGGAAGGTGGGGATTTATCTCTTAGTATGCAAGAATTTTTGAGTATGCAAAATAAAGTGTCTCTATCATATATATCCAAATTATTATTTTTTATTTTTTAAAACCTCAAAATACTTGATCATATTAGTTTAAATATTTAATGTCTATTATACCCTTCTTCTTAATTCTAAAACAACCCATACCCATTTATTATCACGCGACTTTTCATATTAGCATACATCTTTTATATAATAAAAGAACACCATTTTGGAGTATTTTTGGAAAACCCTTCTCATTGAAAAAAAAATTGGGCCAATAGGAGTGTTCAATTTCGCCACGTAAGCAAAACCATGTGATGTGATTGGTTAATAAAAGTAAAAATTAAATTGATTTTGGTCAAACCTTAATAAATTTGATGGAGAAATTTGGTTGATAAAAAAAACATATAAAAATATAGGTGTCAAATTTGTGAAAACAAAAACTTAGAAAAAGAGGAGGTGATTAATAAAACTTTAGTGGTTGATTTTTTAAAAATTATATAGAGTTAAGTGTAATATTATAAACCTCCATGTTTTTTAATAACTTTAGATTATAAACAAATACCCCCTTATACTTTATACACTTTAAACTTTATATCTTAAAAAATACAATGTATATGTTGTTTTAAAATAACAACATATATATTTACATAAGATTATAAGTATCAATTTTTTTACTATATACGTTAAATAAGGACTCATTTATTTCATTTTTAAAATAACCTATGTGGACACGAGTTTACATTTTAAATACGGCTAAATTACTGAAAACGGAAATATAACTATCAAATTGTAAGCATGGTTTACTTTAATATAAAAATAAATATACGCGATTGTACTTATAACAATGATTCATGCAATTCTTATTTATTTATATAAGGCTATCTAGAAAAAACATTTTTATAAAACATCAACATAATATCAACGCTGATTATAAAATAAGTATACTTTAATTTATCAACACTCATTATGTGCTATTAAACTTGCATCTGTGTACAACATAATATCAGTAGTGAAATTTAAATAACAATACCTAACAGAAATTTTTATGTGTAAACTTCGTGCGTGCACGAAACTTATAACTATATAATTATATGCAATTACCTTTAAAGACACAATATTCAATATTAATACAGAATAATTTTTTTGGGTCAAAACCCTATGCGTGCACAGGTATTATAACTAGTACGCTTCTACAACAATTGATCCTATTATATTTAATGCCTTTTAAAAAAAACAACAATTAATCCAATAACTGACTTAGGTAATTCACAATTGTTTTTATAGTATTTGTTTTCCTAAACATGTACCGGAAAGGAAAAAAAAACATATTTATTCATGTAGACTTGTTAAATCTACTCATGGGCCATTGTGAAGATATTGAGCTATTAGTTTCAATAACATTGTCAGATTAATTGGCTAATATTTTTCTAGAAAATGGCACTTTGTTAGTCATGTTCAATTTTGGGGATGAAAAAGTATAATGAACATCAACTTTTGAGTTCATGTCAGAAATAATTTGGGTGTGGTATACTATAAATGCCCTTTGTTATGACGATACTAAATGATAGCACAAATGTTAAAAAAGAAGACGATACATAATTTTAAGTTTTACCGATACCTTTTTTGCAACAAAATTATCACCAAGAGGAAGAAAAAGAAGGGTATTCTAGACATTTAAGATTTAAAATAATGTTATCATGTATTTTGAGGTTTTAAAATAATAATAATAATAGGGCAAATGGCACAAAAAGGTACTAAAGTTAGGGTCCATATTCAATCAAGGCATTCTTCTTTTTTTCTTGCACAAAAAGGTTGCCAACAAAACTTTTTGGCGGATTTGGGTTTTTTACTAACTTCCGTTAACCCACTTAGTTAGTATATTACATATTTGGTCCTTGATTTGGTAGAGTCATTTTATGCACCATCCCTCCTCCTCCACCGTCCACCACCACCCTCCTCCTCCGCCAACACCGTCCGCCACCATCACCAGCCAACACCACCCGCCACCACTACCACCGTCCACCACCACCACCCGTCGTTTTAATCATAATCAAACAAAATCATAATCCCACCTGGGCACCTCTCATGTTCTTCTCCCCTTCTCAAGAGTGACACATTCCATATCTTTTTCCTGTTTTTCATTCGTCATTTTGTGTTCCAAAATCAATACTCCTTGGTTGTTCCTATTTGGGCTTGATCTGTCCACAGTCATCCTACTGAAACTTTAATAAAGACAAGGTTTTTGGAAAACTTAAATAAGACACAAAAGCAGTTTAATGTTGACAGATTCTAAGCAACAAATAACCCAAACACCCCTAACTACAAAAATAAGCTATAGAAGGTAAAGAGAGGAAAATGATAAGGACAATTAAGCTAGATGCAGTCTAAAGGGATATTATTCAGATTAAGGGATTAACTATAAGATAACCAATAAGCTATAATAGGGAAATAAGCAGTTGTAACTATCCTAAAGGTAAAAGCTTAAGGGAATGACTTTAAGTTCAATAAGCTAACTAAAAAACTATAAGAAGCATCAAAACAAATAAAGCAAGATCAATGTAATCTTAAAGGGAAGATGTAAATAAGCTAAAGGGAAGAATAAGCTAAAATTCTAAACAATACTTATCCTAATCCACTGCAACAGCACCTAAAGGGCCTAAAGGGGACTTTTTGCAGCTAAAATAAGCACAAGAATAAGCTCTTAAGGGCTCAAAACTACCAAACAAATGGAAACCATACTGGGGACTATAAGTAAGACCAATTAGCGTACAAAAAGCACTCAAAAATAAGCAGATAAGAGGCTTAAAAATAAGCTATTTGGGCAAAGAGAGGTACTGCAGACATAAATATGGAACAGATTGGGCACTTTGGACCACTAGCAGCCCTAGTAAATGATTTTTTTTGATTTTTTTCCTTTTGACAAAAGTTAAATAAGCTAGTGAAATTGCTATTTTTATTTTTTTAATTTTTTTATGACAAATTAAAATGACTCAAACAACTGTGTAAGAACTGACAGAATGTGGTTCCATTGCTTCAACCCAACAACTTTGCACCACTAGCAGCCCTACCAAATGATTTTTTTGATTTTTTTCCTTTTGAAAAAAGTTAAATAAGCTAGTGAAATTGCTATTTTTATTTTTTTGAAATTTTTATAACAACTTAAAATGACTTAAAAAGCTATGCTAAAACTGACAAAAACCACTTTTTGGGACATTTTGACTTTTGAATGAACCTTGAATTTTGACTTTTATCAACTTTGAATGAATCTAAATGATAAAAACTAATGTAATAAGCTATTATAAAACTAGATTAATCTACATTCACTACTTATGCAACTAAATGATAAGGGTATGCTAACTCTTAAACTAGAATGATGCAGAAAAATAAGATTGAAAATTATTTTTGACTTTTTATGAAATGAGTATGTAAACATATGCAATAACCAACCTATATGGACCTAAGATGGACTATTAGAACCAATTTTGACTTCTGAAAATCACCTGAACACCATATACATGCTTAAACCAAACACTCCTTCAACAACTGCTGAAACCAGTGCTAGTACAACTCACACCACTGCTAGTTCAAAAGTTTCAACTGCTGAACCAACCACTGCTACAATAACTACCACCACAATAACAACCACTGCTACAACTACCACCACATTAACAACCAATACAGGGAAGTAGAAAAAAAAGCTTTTCATTAAAAAAAACTCATTACAGCTAATTTAAAATACATAAACTAATTTTGAATTAAATTCCTAGGTGCCATTATACTTTGGCTACAAGTTCTTTTTATACTAAGTCCTAATGTCTTTGGGTTCTTCATCTGATTCTTCTTGTGTGCTTGTTTTGAGAGACAAAATGAGACTGAGATGCCATTTGTGTTTCTTTGAAATCATCTCATCCCTTCAACCAACTTTGGAGAATCAACCCCATGATCACAGCCATCCAATTAGCATTTCAGAACTGACTATAGAAACAACCATATTTTGTTCTGCATTTAACAATAATATCAGAACTGACTATAGAATCAGCCAAAATCCCATGGTTTTCATTCAAGCATTTCATCAAACACCTTAAGTGCATTATCAACCATACCAGCTTGGGAATACAACATAGCAATCCTGACCCACATTCCTTCAGTTCCCATCGGATTTGAGAAGGTATTTGAGTTCACGAAATGAGGTTTTGGATTTGGATTGGGTGGTTGTACGGATTTGGAAATGTGTTTGGGTTATTACGGGGTTTGTGAGTTTTCTGGTGGTGGCGGGTGGTGGTGGTGGACGGTGGTAGTGGTGGCGGGTGGTGTTGGCAGGTGATGGTGGCGGACGGTGTTGGTGGAGGAAGAGGGTGGTGGTGGACGGTGGAGGAGGAGGGATGGTGCATAAAATGACTCTACCAAATCAAGGACCAAATATGTAATATACTAACGAGGTGGGTTAACGAAAGTTAGTTAAAAACCCAAATCCGCCAAAAAATTTTGTTGGCAACCTTTTTGTGCAAGAAAAAAAGAAGAATGCCTTGATTGAATATGGACCCTAACTTTATTACCTTTTTGTGTCATTTGCCCATAATAATAATAATAATTTGGATATATATGACATTTTTTGAGTTTTAGAAGGATATATATGCAATTATGGTTTTAGGTTGGATATATATGTAATTTTAAGTCTTTCGAGGGCTATATATGCAATTGACTTAAAAATGTTTGTTTAGTGCGTTCAGAAATAAAATAGCATATTACATTCATAGATTCATTATCTATCAATTTGGTGTCTATGAAATCCATTGCGTAGGTCTTTCTTTTTTCCACTACAAAATTCAAATATATATACATTTTTTTATATCATATTTTGTCATCCAAACACAAACAATCGTGATGGTACACTTTTTCATATCATTTGTCATTCTAACTCATACCAAATCCGATACCTATTCTGATTCCTAACAAGAAACCAAACGCCCCTTATTGTTATTAGTTTGTTAGGGACTAATTAGTCCCATTTTTAAGCCTTTCAACCATTTTTCTTCTATTAATATACGTATTAGTTTATTAAAAACGTAAAATGAAAATAAAGGAAGGAATACTAATACAAAATATGATTTTATTTTTATTTGCAATAGCATGATTTTTTTTAAACGGTAATTTTTTTTACACCTTACAGGCTTTACACTACCTATCTCACAAATACCTCACTACCTATCTCACAAATACCTCCGATGAAGATTGAATCCTGTAAAAACATATAAACCAAAGCTAATTCACTTGTAAAACAGATTTAGAATGAACTCACCCAACCTCCCCTTGGCTCACTCTTTTATTAAATGGATCAATTGCTAATATAGCAATTATTGATTACAATACAGAGAAATGAAACAATACAAAACAACTGAAGGGTTTCCTTCAAAACAACAATCACCAGAACTTAACGAGAGAGAGATACAAACTTTATCACACAAATATTATGATGAGAATGATGAGATATGTGAGAGAAGCCAGCTTATATACTCTCAAGAATTAGAGATGCACTTTGCTCCCTTGAACTCTAAACATAAACGGCTTTGGTCCTTTATCTTTGTAGAAATAGCACTATCAGTCCTTGTTATTTGATAAAGCTTATATTCAACACTCCCCATAAGCTTTAGCCTAACTGCATATCTTCATCAGCATCAGCCAACCTGCACTCCCCCATAAGCTGTAGCTTTTCTGCACCTCTGTACTAGGCTTTGTACCTGTAAAAATATTCAACAATCCAAGACTTTTGCAAAATTTGTTATGGTCAGAAATACCAAGCCCCTTAGTAAACATGTCAGCAATGTTATTCTCAGACTTGATTTTCTTAGGCTTCAAGAAACCAAAAGCAACTTTTTCTCTTAGAAAATAGAGATCAATTTCAAAATGTTTACTTCTTTCATGTAGCACAGGATTAACTGCTATTTGCATAGCAGAACTATTATCACACCACATCTCAATAGGTAACTCAACATCAACATGCAGATCTGCTAAAACTTTAGCAATCCACATAACTTCACAACACACATTACACATGGCTCTTAACTCAGCCTCAGTAGAAGACCTAGCCAAAACAGCTTGTTTCTTGCTTTTCCAAGAAACCAAGTTGTTTCCCAAAAACACAGAATAACCAGTAACTGACCTTCTAGTTACTTTGCATTTAGCCCAATCTGAATCAACAAAAACTTTCAATCCAACATCACAACCATTCACAAAAGTAATTCCTAGACCAGGCTCATTCTTAAGATACCTCAAAACTCTGAATGCAAGCCTTAAATGAGACTTCATAGGCTTATGCATTACCTGACTTAAGCAATGCACAGCATATGAAATATTTGGTCTGGTTAAAGTCAGATATATCAGTTTCCCAACCAACTTTTGATAATGAGTAATACGAGATAGAGGCTCATCATCACCAAATTTGGAAACTTGTTTCTTATTATTAGGATTAACTTCAATAGGTGTGCTACAAGGTTTACAACCCAACATACCAAACTCATTTAGCAATTCAGTACAATATTTCCTCTGAGTTAAACATAAACCATTGTCTATATCCAAAACTTCAATTCCCAAAAAATATTTAAGTTTACCCAAATCTTTTATTAAAAATTTAGAACTCAAAAACTTTTTGAACTTTTCAATCTCATCAATATTGTTTCCAGTGATTATTATGTCATCAACATATACTAAAAGAACTAACATAACATCTTTCTTATGTTTGACAAACATAGAAAAATCATTTGGACTTTGAACAAACTCATTTTCTTTAAGAACTGAAGTAAGTTTTTCATTCCACTTTCTAGGAGCATGTTTTAAACCATACAAAGACTTGACTAACTTGCACACCCTTTTATCATCCTTATCAGAAAATCCTTCTGGTAAGGACATATAAACATCCTCTTCTAAATCACCATATAAAAAAGCATTGTTAATGTCAAGTTGAAATAAAGGCCACTTATTACTAACAGCAATACTAAGAACACACCTGATGGTGACAATTTTCACTACAGGTGAAAAAGTCTCATCATAATCTATTCCCTCTCTCTGATTATACCCTTTAGCAACAAGTCTTGCCTTAAATCTTTCAACCTCACCATTAGCTTTATACTTTACTTTAAAAATCCACTTATACCCAATGGATTTCCTGCCAACAGGTAACTAAACCACTTCCCAAGTTCCATTTCTATTTAAAGCTTCTATCTCTTTATTCATTGCTTCTATCCATCTAACATCCTTAATAGCTTCCTCATAAGTAGCAGGTTCATGAATTTTATTCAAGCATGATATAAAAACAAAATTTTCTATATTCAGACTAGAATAATTGACAACTTTATCAATGCTATACTTATGTTTTTTATCCAACACATAATCTTTATATTTAGATAGTAAAGCAGTCATCCTACTAGTTCTCCTAACAGTTTGACCTACTGCTGGTTCAGGAGACTCAAATATTTGCCCAAACAAATTTAAATCTTCACCCTCAGATTCATAACTTTCATCTTCATTAATAATACTCTGTATACCATCATAAACAAGCATTTCAGTTGCATACTTAGACTTAGTGTCCTTCCTACTAGATGAACTACCTAAGAGATTCTCACTTTCTGTACCAGCAGTTCCTGCATTTTCTGCAGCTTCTGCTACATCAGAGTTAGAAGTGTTTTCTAGAGTAGTTTTATCTACAATGTTGACACTAGGAGTATCATTATCTGACACAGACTTATCACGATTGTCTGCACTATCTCTATTTTCATCATAGGGCTCATCAGATTCAAGATTACTTTGGCTGCTTTCATTATGTTGATCATAAAAATTGAGATTATTCAAGTTTTGTTCTTCAAACACAAAATCTTTAGAAAAATAATTATTTTTAAAAGGAAATATTGTTTCATAAAACTTTACATCCCTAGAAAAAATAAACTTCTTTTGTTCAAGATTAAACAATTTATATCCTTTTTTATCAAAAGCATATCCAACAAACACACATTTGTCTGATCTAGAACTAAACTTATCAGATTCATTCAACACAGTTGAAAAACATAAGCAACCAAAGCACCTTAAATTTTACAAATTGGGCACAACTTCATAAACCATTTCATAAGGACTTTTTCCAGACAACACAGCAGTAGGTAACCTGTTAATCAAATATGTAGCAGTTAGAATTGACTCAGACCACATGTTCAAAGGTAACCCCCCCTGAAAAATGAGGGCTCTAGCAGTATTTAACAAGTGTCTATGTTTTCTTTCAACAACACCATTTTGTTGGGGTGTGTAAGGACAAGAAGTTTGATGAAGTATCCCATTATTAAGAAAAAAACAGTCCAATTTTTTGTTTATAAATTCAGTGCCCTTATCACTTCTAAAGACCTTAACAGTTTTTTCAAATTGAGTTTTAATGAGATTAACAAAGTTAACAATATTATCATAAACTTCACCTTTATTTTTTATAAGAAACACCCACACAGCCCTGGTTTAATCATCAACAACAGTCAAAAAATATTTAAAACCATCCCTGCTAGTCACTCTATAAGGACCCCACACATCCAGATGAACTACATCACCCAGAAATTTAGTCTTATGATCACTTAGAGGAAAAGACTCTCTAACTTGTTTAGCTTTATGACAAATTTCACAAGGACTAGAACTGGTAGTTTTAATATCACTAATTCTATTTTTAAGCACAGTTAAGACTTGGTCAGAGGGATGCCCAAGTCTATTATGCCAAATACAATTTGACAAGACACAACTCTTAATGTTACTATTATTAACTCTCTTACCTTCATCAAGAAAGTAAAGACCACCTCTCTCACTACCAGTCCCCATCAGGAACTTTTGAGTTAAATCCTGAATTTTACATATAGAATTATTAAAGCTAACAATCACATTATTATCCTTAGACAACTTATGAACAGACAATAAACTGACATGATAACCAGGAACAACCAACACATCTTTAAGAATCAAATCATTACCAAATTTAAAACTGCCAATTTGTTTGACTAAGGCAACAGTCCCATTGGGATGTGCAACAGTTAAGTTTAAGTGTGAAACATCCATTATATCAAAAAGATATGTAGTAGAAAAAGTTATGTGTTGACTTGCTCCTGAATCAATAATCCACCCAATATAAGTACTATATGTACTTATATTAGAGTTAAAATTAAAAAATCTACAAGAGAAGAAACTGATAACACAATTAGAAGTCATAATTGTACCTGCAACACTAGCATGAGACTTGCTAGCATCACCTGTACTACTGAGTAAATTCATTAATCTCTGATACTGATCACTAGTAAGAGTATGAGTATTACTCTTACTAGTATCAGTCACATTATTAGCACTATTTTGATTCACATTTCCTTTTTTAACAAAACCAGAAGGATATCCAACCAACTCAAAACATCTATCAATAGTTTGACCAGTCATATTACAATGTTTACAGACAAGATTAGACACCCTGCCAAACCTTCTATTATTATTATTATTGTTTCTATTAGAGGTCCAGTTATTGTTATGAGAAGTGACATTATTAGGCTTAGCAGCAAAAGCTGCAGCACCATTTTTAACAGTTTTATTAGTCACATTACTATTCCTGTGTGATTCATCTCTAGACAGAGTAGCAAAAGCAGATTTAACATCAGGCAAAGGATCAGTAGTAAGAATAAGACTTCTCACAGAACTGAACCCATCATCTAAACCCATAAGAAATTGCATTAGCCTTAAAAGGTCTGAATGCTTTTTCAGAGTGGGAGCAGTGTCACAAACACATGCAGGCAGATCAACAAGAGAGTCAAACTGCCTCCACAAAGCATTAAATTTATGATAGTATTCAGATAAGCTCATACCAGATTGAGTTAGAGTGTGAATTTTATGATGCAAGTTATAAATCACAGAACCATCTTCCTTATTATATGTCTCATTTAACTCATCCCAAATAGACTTAGCATTAACAGAAAACACTTGACCTTTATAGAGGTCTTGTGAAATACAACCAAGAATCCAAGATAACACAACAGAGTTACACCTATCCCACTGAGTCTGACGAAGAGCATCAGTGGAGTCTCTAACACATTTCCCATTAATAAACCCAAGCTTATTTCTAGTATGTAAGGCCAACTGCACAGCAGCAGACCAGACCTTATAGTTCTCAGTGCCTTCAAGTTTGAAGGTGATCAACTGAGCACCAATGTCTTGTGGGTGCAAGTATAATGGGTCATATATATCAAGTTTTAACTCACTACTACCCCCTTCTTGGCCCTTGCCCTTATCATCAGGACCATCAACCATGATGATCAAACAAAAGAAAATAAATGCACAAGCAAGAACTAGAAATAAACTAAAAAATCAACAACACCTTGTAACTCCTCAACCACAAATAACCACCAAGCAAACTCAACAACTCCAAAAAACAATCCCTTAAACTACTCAATCTCCAAACAACCTAACCAAAATACTAACAAAAAATCTAAAGAGAAGGCTTGAGAGGTGTTACAACCACGCAAGCTTCCAACCAGATCAAGAAGATCTAACAGAGAAACAAATGCAGCGGAAACAAACACCTGAGAACAAAAAATAAACCAAGAATAAGATAAACAAGAATAAACACAAACAATAACCAAGCAACAACAAGAAATATAAAACAAGAACATAAAGAAAACCAATAATACAACCTGAATTAGGGTTTGATACAGAAAACCATAATTAAAACCAGAAACAATACACCGAGACTCAATTGAATAACAAGATCACAAGATATGTTATCAATTGAACCAGTAATCACCAGAATCGTAAAACACCCAAAAATTAGAAACCCTAATTTTTGAAAAATCAAATTACTCTTCAGATCTTATCAATCCAAACTCAAAACCACTGGAATAATTCCCAAAACAACAAGATCTAAACAATAGATCAAGAACCCCAAAAATGAAAGAAACCCTAATTTTCAAAAAAAACGTTTTCAAGCTTTGGTATAGAGCAACCTGGCTCTGATACCATGTAAAAACATATAAACCAAAGCTAATTCACTTGTAAAACAGATTTAGAATGAACTCAGCCAACCTCCCCTTGGCTCACTCTTTTATTAAATGGATCAATTGCTAATATAGCAATTATTGTTTACAATACAGAGAAATGAAACAATACAAAACAACTGAAGGGTTTCCTTCAAAACAACAGTCACCAGAACTTAACGAGAGAGAGATACAAACTTTATCACACATATATTATGATGAGAATGATGAGATATGTGAGAGAAGCCAGCTTATATACTCTCAAGAATTAGAGATGCACTTTGCTCCCTTGAACTCTAAACATAAACAGCTTTGGTCCTTTATCTTTGTAGAAATAACACTATCAGTCCTTGTTATTTGATAAAGCTTATATTCAACAAATCCACAATCGCTAATTTGATGGGCAACTCAGATACCACTAGACTTAAAGCCTTGGGTAACAACATGTTTTAGTATCCTTGCGGCTTCTTCCACAAAAATAAGTCTTGCACATTGAATCACACACCGCTTCCTTGCACCCTCCAGCCAATTTGAAACAATGTTTATCATTGTTTTTCGAATCGGCGTTCAAGATCAATCTAACTATGGTCGAGTTAGACAATAAGAACTCATTGAGTCGAGGTCTTAAAGGAGTGTAGATACTTGGATCGATGTGACTAGGATCATTATAAACCAAACACTGAACGTTTTGTTTAATCCCATTTATCACTTGTTTCTCGTAATTTAAGTATATAGTTGGTGGTGCTCAAATGATCTATATATAGGCATGTGCATCTTTGAGCATTATTGTTTGTGAAAGATTTTGTTAATGCAACATAACTTGACAATAAAGACTAATTTATTGGCATAATCTAATGCACTAAATGCAAGATACAAACACATGAATTATGTAATGTGTACTTAATGTTAATGTTAGAGTGCCCAGTACAGCTGGTAACGCCTCGTTATAGGTATGTTATTGGGATCACGGACTACGGTATGTCTATAACATGCGTTTTTCGTGTATTTTTCTTCTTCTTTTCTCTCTCTTTTTCTTTTTATTTAATACTTGTGCTTGAGTGAATGTTTGTGTTTTTGGTTCTTTTTATTTAATACTTGTACTTGAGTGAATGTTTGTGTTTTTGGGTGTAGAAGAAAAAGAGGTGCGTAAAAAAAAGATATATCTTTTGTAATAAAAATAAAATTATGTTTTACATTCTTGAGGTTTATTCAATTTAACATTTAGTCTTTGATTTTTTTTCCCTAACTTTTTCTTCATAAATTAATTTGGATTTACATAGTTGGAAGGCAAACGAACAACAAACCGCGTCGTTAACCTTTTTTGGATTGCAAAACAATTCTCAAATGGATCTAGGTGTCATAACATTAGTATGCATAACACATTGAACTCTGTTGAGAAGCTCCACTCCCCCAGGTGCAAGAAAATCAAAAGTATCAAACGCGAAAGGAATAAAAACATGCTGATTTTCGATGCACGCTTTCTCGTGTTTTGCCACTTTGTACGAGGCGGCTTTTAAAGCAGTTTGTCTCACTGTAAAACCCCGGCTACTCAAACCCGCAAGAGAAGAAACCCTGGCTAGATCTACACACGCATGTTTCCTTCCATCCCATCCAAAAACCAAAATGTCTGCCAGTATGAGTGTGGATCTTTCATCCAACGGGTCAGTCAAAAAGTTTACGGGTGCTTCTGTCTTGGCTAAGATCTCGGAACACCTACATAATTCAAAAAGGATGTCCCGAACCATACCGTGTATGTACTTGAAGCTCGGGAGCTCTTTGCAATGAACCGCATGTTCCTTGATTATTTATTTTCTTTCAAAGGTAGAAAAAATTTGCGTATATAATCCATTGAAAAATGGTATCGTGTACCTATAACATGTTATTGCTAGGCAGAGTGTTTTTCAGGTTTTGTATTATATAAAGGTTATAAGGTAAAACTAATGGGGCACGCGAATAACTTAAGGATAACCCGCATTGCGCCTAGCCCTCTTACTGGTGTATGTTAAATGTATCGTATTGCAAGAACATAATAGATAAAAAAAAATTACACAACGTGTAATCAAACTTGATAGTTAAAAAATCTTTTTCAACATTCAAACCGTTAACGGGCGTAGTTTTGATCAAGTTATAAGGAATGATTACTAGTGTGATGTTGTTACCGATCTCAAAAAGTGAAGTTTGATAAAAAAAAAAAAAAAACGACGTCATTTCAGTGAATTTGAATGGTGTATTTTTAAGATGATTTTGAAGCTTGATGACGTTTTACGGTTGTGTTGGACAGAAGTGCGTTTAACAGCGAAGTGTGCGTGGTCGGAAAGTGAAATTCCGGTGAATAGGAGCAATTAAATGGGAGTTGTAGTTAATGATAAAAATGTAAGGCTAGTGACACTGGTGACATGCGACGACCGTGCCACATCAGCTTTCTCTCTCCGGCGACCTGACGACGACCAAGTTGCCACAGTGGCGACCAAGTTAATTTTTTATTTTATTTTTAATTCAAATATTTTAAACAAAAAATTAAACTTCATTAATAATAAAACTTAAACATTACAACACTAATTAAAAACTTAAACAAATAAAACTTAAACATTACAATACTAATTAAAAACTTAAACTAATAATCTAAGTAGTAGGGTGCCTTGATTGACGCCTTAGTATCCATAAGTTCTTGTAGTTGTCGTGGGGCCAAATTTGGGTTGATTGCCGTATTGTAGAAAATTAAGTCTTTCTCCCGTTTCGTTTAGGTCATTAATGCAATTTGCTGACGTTGGAGCTCAATATTTTGCAGTTTTAACTCCTCGGCTCCCCATGCCCTTGCCTCTTGCATCTCCATATCTTTTTCCCTCAACTTTATGTATGCCTCTTCCATCTCCTTTTTTTCCCGGTTTTGACGGCTTGTACTTGAAAAAGTTCTGGCTAACGAACTAACAAATGATGCAGGTAGCTCACGAGAGGAGGCGGATGCTTTCTCCTTGGCTGCGTCACGACCTTGTGGTCGTAATTCTCGAGTCTCTTCCTCCTCAGAATCATCCACATTTTGGAAATTCAAATGACCTTTTTTTTACCCCGAGGTGGTTTCCGAAGTCTTGGATTTCTTCTGACTCTTCGTTTTGAATGCAGGCATCTCAATATTCTATCAAGCAGAATGATTCCTCGAAAATTTCCAACACTCCTCCAATGTAAACTCATGACCGGGAATCACACGGTATTCTCTAAGAGATTTTGAGTAGTCGTCTTGGTCATTCTCACCACACCCGTGATTCTGCTTGATATTATCCATAATTGCACACACACAAAAACCCTACAACGAACCCTTTTCTTCCATTTAGAAAGAATCGAGTCGTACGTTCTTTCTGAACCAGTTTCTTTTTTAAAGTACGCTATCACCTCTTCCCAAAACCCATTCCTGTTGATAGCGTTTCCTCTTTCGAAATTTTCCGACACATGAGTCCAAGCTTTACAAAGCGCGACCTCTTCCGCCGTTATCCATGGTTCGACCTTTTTGGTTGCGACATTCTTGCCCTTAGCCTTTGTAGCACGTCTCGAAGGCTTCTTTGGTTTGAATGGTGACGTCTCTACGACAACGTCTTCGTCTTCAATACGCATGGTACCGTGGTATGAACCGTGACCCGAACCTTAACCCATCGAAACATCTTGACTCGAATAGTTTTGAGTCGGGTATTGTTGAGTCGGATAGTCTTGCATAAAATCCTCCAAATCCATATCAAGATTAACACCATGAAGCGGTGAAAACGCTTGATTCGATTGGGAAGAATGCGGGAAATCCATGTTAGGATAATACGACGACCCACTTGGTGATTGGGTAAGATCGGTATTAGGACGATACGGTGGGACAGAGGGATGATTAAGGTAAATGGGTTTGGATTTTGATTCGGTTGTGGTAGTCGTGTTGGATATTCAAAAGCGGGTGAACGAAAGCGAAGACCTCGATTTTGTGGTGGTTTTACCCCGGTTAATTGATACGGTGGATCCGGAGAGAAATTCAAATTCGAAGCATTTTAGGGTAGCAGGGTTAAAATAAAAAGTTTCTTATAATGGCTTCTAATGTGGCTAGTACGAGTGGAACCAGGATCACTACGTCTAATCAGTATGATGCTCTTAATATGGACGATACAGATGTGGATACTGGTCATACAATGGAGGTTAATGAGGATGAGTTGATTAAGACTGGTTCTACATCAGATGTTGGTTCTACTCCCATAATTGAGAAAATTGGTAAGCTTGAAAAACTAATTATTGATGGGAAAGCTACTCTTGTGGATGATGATGGTCAAACTATTCCGTCTACCTCTTCTACTAAGAGAGCTAACCCTTTTTCTAAAGTGGGAGAGATTGAGGTGTCTGATTCTGAAGATAAGGTTGTTGCTAACCCATTTGATGAGTCTGCTAATATATTTGGTGGTGGCCAAGAGTTTGAAGATGAGTATGATGACTATGACTTCGATGACTATGCGAAGCAGGTTCGTGATCTTCCTGGGAATTTGGATGCGTTTAATGCCATGTATGGCACAAAGTTTCAAGGTCCTAGGAAGTAATCTTATTTTGTTGTGTCATTTGTTATCATTTGAGTAGTAGTTTGTTTTCTTGTCTAGAAAATAGGAAGTATCTTGTTATGTAAGCTCTATGCCTATGTAACGGGCTGATATATGGGATTTCACTCATATACATTGTACTTAAACGTTTATTTGGTTAATATATTTACGAGGGTGCAGGATTACTCCCCTTTACCCAAAAAAAAGAATGAGAAGGCATGTGGAGGTGACATGTGTTACCTTTGCCACATCACCATGCCATGTCATGTGACATGTGTCATCCCCACCCCACCCACCCACCCACCCACCTCCCCCCCCCCCCGGCGCAAAAAAAAAATTTCCCGCAAAAAAAAATTTTTTTTGGGCAATTTTTTTCCCGCTTAAAAATTCCCGCCAAAATTTATTCTTGCATCACAGTTATAAAAATACTGCATCACAATCATAATTGTGATGCAGTAATTTATAACCTTAATGCACTAAAATCATGATTATGATGCAGTAAATTTATAACCGTGATGCAATAACTTATAACCTTAATGAGTTAATGCACTAATAAGTAGCATCTTTATTATAAGTTACTGCATCATAGTTAATAGTTCAGTGCATCAACTATGATGCACTAAATCAAGGTTATAACCTTAAATGCACTAAAATCATGAATGTGATGCAGTAACTTTATAACTGTGATGCAGTAATTTATAACCTTAATGCACTAAAATCATAATTGTAACGCAGTAACTTATAACCTTAATGCACTAATAAGTTTTGGTGCATCTTTATTATAAGTTACTGCATCATAGTTAATAGTTAAGTGCATCAACTATGATGCACTAAAATCAAGGTTATAACATTAATGCACTAAAATCATGATTGTGATGCAGTAACTTTATAAATGTGATGCAGTAATTTATAACCTTAATGCACTAAAATCATGATTGTGATGCAGTAACTTAATAACTGTGATGCAGTAAAAAAATTTGGCGGGAAAAAAATTTTTGCCCAAAAAATTTTTTTTGGCGGGAAATTTTTTTTTTCGGGCGGGGGGGGCGAGGGGGTGGGGTATGGTGATGTGGCATGATGATGTGGCAAATGTGACACATGTCACCTCCACATGCCTTCTCATTCTTTTTATTATAAGAAACTTTTCATAATATATATATATATATATATATATATATATATATATATATATATATATATATATATATATATATATATATATATATATACTAGTATTTGAAGCCCGCCCAATGGGCGGGCATGTCTTATAATTATCGTTGACATAATTTGCTATAGCAAAAGAAGGAGGGTATTATTTTGATTGGCAAAATTTCTGAAAATAACAAATGCATCATAAATTCAATAACGTAAAATATAATGATAAAAATTAATTCTAAAAGTATAGTAAATTACCTTTTGCCATTCGAGATACGATTGGAAATCTTGGTACAGTAAGTGTCCGCAAAATGACGACATGCACGTTATCATGGTTTTTGTCACCATTTTTAGCATCAACACACCTTTACTATCCTATAATCACTTAGTGAGTCCTGGTGCTCGGTCCAAAGAAATGTCAAATATCAGCATAACTAAACGCTTTCCAATGAAACTCATTGACAAATGGAATGCCATACGTGATAAGCAAATTCAGAGTGTTTCATGGCTTGACCAATGGCTTTGTTGACCAACGCAAAAGAAAGATGGCCCTTTTGAGCCTTCACTCTTGCCCTTTTCGAGTACAAACTAATTCTGATGATTCATGACTTAAAAATGGAAAATGAGCTCAAAATTTGTAAAATAAGTCGAGCAAAGTAAGCTTATAAGACTGAAAATAATGCAACTTTTTTCTTCAGATTAGATCATATACACTGCTATATGAAATAAGGCAACTTTTTTATTTGAGAAAGTGAATTGATGCTAGAAGGTTATCTTAAGATTTAGAGACAGTTATGCTGAGTGGGAGACTACAACAGAGATGCATGACCTACCCTGCAGTGGAACCGCATCTGTTTCTGGTATGAGAACTGCATTATTTTAAAAATTAAAGTTGCACGACCATGTGTTAATGCGGTTACAGTCTCCACAACTGATTTAACATGTGTATCCTCCGACTCATTGCGACTTTGATCGTTGTCAATGACGATGGAATTAATTTCAATGAAAGATGCAGGTGTCAACTTAAGCAAATCGCCTTCACTGATACAACATGTAAATTAATAAGAAGCCATGAATACTTTATCAATGAATATTACAAATTCCTAAGGGAAATGAATTAAATAGAAATCAAGTTAATAAATTAAAGATAACACATACGTTGTTAAAAGAACGTGGTGGAATTTAGCTTTAACACCTGGTCCAAATCTAATTGGATAACTGTATTCACTTAAGCTGCTATAAATCTTCACCTGGAATTATAAGTATGAGATAAATGATTGTAGGTGTGCAAAAACAGAACAAAAATAAGAGGCTAAGTAGCATTTACCATGATATGCTCGAGTAAAACGTGAATACAGATACTCTTTACCACTTCAGAAACAAAATGACGATGCCCTCGTAAAACTTGATGGTTTAAACAGTTAAGAATACGACTCTGATTAGAGCTATGAATAGCCACCACATTTCCTTGCATTGCTATTATCTTCCCCACAGGCAAATTTACACCAAAGTCCCCTGATGGCATTGATGCACTCATCATGGTTAGAAGGCTCGAAGAACTATTACATAATCCTTTGGTTAAGTTAGTTGGCTGAATAAGATCTGCTTTTAGCTCTCTAAGTTTGACCTCTAAGAAGCTTAAATGATCAGCTGACAGATGTACTTATGTTATTTACCAAAACACAAAATACTTTTACATGGTCACTGGCTATTATTTTAATTAGTAAATGAATATTTACCAGCTAGGGTAATGTCATGAATACTTGAATATGTAAATGTTATTACCCTAACAGAAATAATATTATTTTAAAATATTATTGTATATGTAAAGGAATGACCTGATTTTTAGTTGATGAATGGATATTGTTATGGTAACATGTATAATGACTAAGAGGTGGCTACGGAAATGATGAATAACAGATGCATTGTACTAAATAAATAACGCATATGTGTGTTAGTGAAAGTAAGTGCAATGATAAGGAAGAACCTGTGGTACATGGACCAGGGTTAGTCCCTTGTTAATTGCATTTGAGTCAAGTATAATTAGCAGTATATTATGTTTAGTATTTATGTTTAATGGACATGTTTGTATTATGTATTTGGACGAAATAGGCCTGCACAAAATGGGTCACTGCAGCCCATATTGTGGCAGTTAGATTTGACAGTTATCAATGGCAGTTATCCCCAAAGGTCACAACGTTTGGAGGGAAACAATAACTGACATTTGGTACCTCTTAGAAACATATAAATATGTAGATTTCTGTAGGCGGAAATCATTCAACCTTTATCAACTATTTTATGCATTACCTGTTATTATTATTCACTTTGTACCCTTTGTTATTTTACTGCACTTATCCACTTTACAATTCGATTATCATCACAATGAAAAACCTTTTGAAACCAAGAAACTTTGGCAATAAACCTGTACACAAATGGCATCAGAGCTTAGGCTCTTATTCTTGGGATAGGCCAAACTCCGATTTCATGCAAGGAAGGTATCTCCTTCGAGAAACTCCAAATAGGGTAAACCTATGGGGTGCTAGAAGAAAGAAAACAACAATATCACCAAAAGGAAAAAGCATTTTGGCACAAACAGTTAGAGAGAATGAAGCCTTTAACAAAGAAAGGGAAAGTGCAGAACTGTTGACACTAAAGAAAAAGATCATGAAGATGAAGAAAGACAAGAAAGCCAAGTGCCATGTTTGCAAGGAGAAAGGGCATGCATTCTGGGCATGCAAAGACAGAAAGAGGCTTGCAGCACTTGAATTTGAACAAGAAAAGGAACTGACTGAGAAAGTTTTGAAAGAAGAAGCAAATTACACAGAAAGAGTCTACCTAAATGGAAATTATGTGATAAAAGGTACTGACTTACACAATTGGAATGATATATGGTATGCTAGTGATTCCTATCAGTTTCATATGTGCCCATCTAGAGCCCTGTTTAATGATATTGAATATAAGTTCAAAATGATTGGTAAAGAAGAGCATGAGAGAAAATTTATTTTCTCATATGGGGTGGGGGATGTCACAATTAGAACTGATGTAGGGGAAGTAGTGGTTAAGTCTATACAATATACTCCTGAGGTATCATCAAACATGATTAGTTTAGATCTACTTAGAACTCAAGGGTATAGGACAGAGATTGAAGATGGTGTATGTAGCATATTCTACATGTACCATGATGAAAACCATGTGCAGACACCACTGTTAGGAAAAGGCAAAGAAAAGGTTGATATGAATGAAGTTATCAATGAACATAACCAGTTTTTGGAGGATCAATTCAAGCAAATGGATCCCACTGATGAATGCTCTCTCATTAAGGGCATAGAAGATCTTGATTGGAACAAGAATGATACACAGGATTATATTGATGAAGATTACATCAGTTATAATGGTACCCTTTATGCACTCAAAGTCAATTCATTTTCAAGGTACATATCATTCATGAAATTATTGGAGAAGGATGATCTTCTGTATAGGAACTGGGAAATTTTCAATAAGAGATTCATTGATTTAGTTAAGTGGTTTTATTTGGTGCATCTCAATTATGATACACTAGATGCAATACCACCAAGGATTAAAGATGTTGAGATTAACTTGCTATGTGTATACAAGGCTGTTGATAGTATGGGGGGTTATTTCACTGTCACCATGGGTGACAAGTGGGGTACAATTGCACAGTTGCAAGGCTTGGATAAAGAAGATGGTAACACAGTTAGAGTTTGCTACAGAAATTTCATTGATCTCCTTGCTATTTATTATGAAACTGCAAGTAGTACTTGGGGTGAAATGCACAAAGAAATAGGTGAAACCAGTCAAATGAAGATGGCCAAGGACCTATCTTGCCAGAGGGAAGATGCAGTGGTGGATAGTACAAGTGGAGATGGAGCAAACAGATTTGGAGTCAAGCTAGGAAATACAGAAGAAGATGGATATGAAAGCAGCATGGACAGCAATGATTTTCAGATCATTGCTTGAAGAAAGAAGCAAGTGAAGAACAACTTTGAAGGACTTGACCCTAAATGAATTAAGGGGGAGATTGTTAGTCCCTTGTTAATTGCATTTGAGTCAAGTATAATTAGCAGTATATTATGTTTAGTATTTATGTTTAATGGACATGTTTGTATTATGTATTTGGACGAAATAGGCCTGCACAAAATGGGTCACTGCAGCCCATATTGTGGCAGTTAGATTTGACAGTTATCAATGGCAGTTATCCCCAAAGGTCACAACGTTTGGAGGGAAACAATAACTGACATTTGGTACCTCTTAGAAACATATAAATATGTAGATTTCTGTAGGCAGAAATCATTCAACCTTTATCAACTATTTTATGCATTACCTGTTATTATTATTCACTTTGTACCCTTTGTTATTTTACTGCACTTATCCACTTTACAATTCGATTATCATCACAATGAAAAACCTTTTGAAACCAAGAAACTTTGGCAATAAACCTGACACAACCAGAAACTGTTGAAATTAAACCATAATTTGCACATTGGATCGTAGCTGCAGAGTATTTTACCAGTGGTTAAGGTTGGAGGTTACGAAAAGCTTACATTAGCCGAAGATGGTCTTGGTTCTCCATGAAGTTCAGCATCATGAGCATTTGACTGATTGTGTACGTTATTGAGCTGAGCCCTATCAGAATGCCTTATAAGCCCCAACAGAGTTTCAATCTCTGCCCATTGGCTAGAACTGATGCGGGCAAAGAATAGATTCTTCACTTGTTCATACTGATCTCAAAACTGTGACTCCACCTTTACCCTTAAGCTTCCTAATACCATGTTCATGATTGATTTGATGTCATGGGCCCTTGACCATATCACTTAATAATCAGGATTCCCACTTGCAAGCTGCACTTTTAGTTCTGTCAATTTGCCATTAATGATATGTGATATCAGTTTCAGATGCTGCAAATTCCGTGTCCCTAGACTTGCTTTCAGCTTTGAAATTTTTGCATTCTTCTGTGCAATAATTTGATCCCGCGTCTGTATTTTTGTTCCAAACATTATCTTCTTATTTGACACAGGCCAATTAAGAGTAAAGCTGCAAAATAACATGGAAAACATCAATGGCTCCATTGTACTCATGGTTTTGACACCATTTCCATCTTGAACCATTAGTCTCTAGCTAACTACATAAATCATTGTCCAAACCAACTGACCAGCCATGGCTGTACTTAGTACAGTTGCAGCATTCGCGATTGCAGTCGCTTTAAGTGCAGTGCATTTACATTAATTAGAGAAACTCCCAAGGTAACCATCCTTATTTATTGCAAGTAAGTATGACAAAGAAATAAGCATTTAATAAACACGGAAAGTATTTAAAAAAATAACCAAAAGCAGTGTAGCTTACCTGCCCTTCGAGAGCGCAAGCCATTGTTTGGTGCAGTACTGCGTCGTCTCCTGATGTTTGTAAATTTAGACAATTCATGAACCCCTTCTCCTGTGGCTGTACAGAGATAGGAACATTACTACACATGCTATCGCGTAAATACAGTTAACATACATAGCAATATTTAAAGAAAGTGGGAGTGGGAAAACACATTACGCGAATTGGTGGTATTCAAAGCAGTCGAAGTAGTTCCCACGTTCCCATCAATAACGACACCACCCTCAAAGTCTAGAACTCTAACAGGAGGAACATATCGGTCAGACACTTGTGGAAACAAAGCTGTACAAATGTCATAAGGAAATAAGTCCAGCAATCATACGAATAAATCAAAAACTTACAATGACGGAATGCAAACATGTTCTGAAATAAATAAAATAGATTCTCTTTTGGAATATCATCTCATATAATAACATCAAATAGAAAAAGATTAGCATAAATTTTATAACAGAAGATGATGTCAATAATCTTAGTGATCAAATTCATGAGCTTAAGGTATTATATTGTTTTCTTCTTGTAGATAAATACTTTCTGCTTAATCTGTTAATAATGATTAATGTGGGTTCAGCTTGTTGATTTCAGGAAGACCTAATAAGAGCAAAAAGAATAATAAGTTGACGTAAAAATAGCAAAAGACCTAATAATGATTAACGTTAATTTTGTGTTTCCAAAACCTCAACTTGAAGCGTAATCTTCTGATTCATTGATCTTTGGTCCTTGATTCATCATACTTGCAACACATATTATGTATTCAAAAGAGTCACATGTAATCTCAATACGCCTAATCATAATAATGTATAAAAAATAAGGTATCATATAACCACAATCTTGAAGCAAATAATTTAAATAACCTCATACAGAGATGCCTCATTTGCATTGTTACTATAAAGTATGGGCACCTGTTTTTGCATAACTTCGGTTGCATTATCCAGGTAATTTTGAAAAATAACCATAAGACTGTTAATAAATAGATGAAAACACAAATATTATGTAAAGCGTACAAAGCCAAAAAAGAGAGTATTCTTACAGGTCTATCACCAAAGTTCATCATAACTGTGGGGCCATTCATGTGATGAAGGAAACACAAAAATCAGTAAACATTAGAAGAAAATGCATGAAAAAATTGGATATTAGGGTTTTTGAGAAAATAATATAATGAACCGTATATTTTTATGTATATGTTTTGTTTAGGGTTACCTAATTTGTAAGGATTCTCCTACATAATTGGTTGCATTTATAGATTATGATATGCAACATAATTATTAAAATAACTTGTTGCCTAAGTGGTAAACACACAAGTTATTTATCAAAACAACCAAGGTTCAATCCTTGCAAGGAACCTTTTTTATAAACAATTTTCAAAAATCTTTAAAAAAATTCCGAAAATTTCAAAAAAAAAAATAATAAAATTCGGAAAATCAAAAAAAAAAAAAAAAAAAAAAAAAAAAAAAAAAAAAAAAAAAAATTGGAAAATTAATAATTAATTGCTTAGTTGGACCAATAATGCTTATGTGGCATTGAGGTGACATTAATGCCAAGTGCCTCCTGTTATATATAATATAGAGATAAGGTTGTAAAAGTTCTTGACCATCTCTTTATAATTAACATTGTCTAACAAATCATTCTCAACAGCTATCAATGACAATCTATTAAGTCTCTCTTGTGACATTGAGGACCGTAAGTAGGACTTTAGCAACTTCAATTTTAAGAAACTTCTTTCTGTGGATGCCACTGTGACACGGATGGTCAACAATATTCTATATGCAATTAGTGCATTAGGAAACAATCCCGTTGTTTCAAGAATTTAGCAACTTCAATTTTAAGAAACTTCTTTCTGTGGATGCCACTGTGACAGGGATGGTCAACAATATTCTATATGCAATTAGTGCATTAGGAAACAATCCCGTTGTTTCAAGAATGTTAGGGCATCAACAGGTTCCATATTTTCAACAGGCAAAAAATTATTAAGCAACCTTAACTCCACCAATAATTCATTTTCATCAATATCTGATCGTTCACCGTTCTTTAGTGCAGCTTCGAGTTTACTACAAGACAAATTAAGACTCTTGTCATCATAGGACTTTAACTTATAACAAGAAAACAAGAAACCACATATACTTTCATACTCTGTGTATTGTTCGAATCTTGTTTTAAGAGATCTTTAGTGCAGCTTCGAGTTTACTACAAGACAACTTAAGACTCTTGTTATCATAGGACTTCAACTTATAACAAGAAACTAGATATACTTTCATACTCTGTGTATTGTTCGAATCTTATATTAATAGAACCAATCGCCTGATCAAAAATGTATAAAAACTAATTAATCTTGAAGGACTCCTCCGCGGAAAGTGAAGCAATATGATCAACTGGATTCTCGTCAAATTGCCTTTTCTACGAATTACACTTTTTTGAATGAACACGGGATCAATATCCATTTCAACAAAAATTTCTTTAGCATCATTAATGGCTTTAGAGAGTCACGTTTCTCTAAACTCCTCAAAGAAAGATATCAATCCTTTCACTTTAATAGTGATATCGATAAGCATATCATTGGATTATAATTTTTTACTCACCAAATTTTCCGCGTATAAGATCATAAACCAAATAACTATTGCTAATAAAAACTCAAAATCACCAAACTCATTTGTTGCTAGAGATTTTGCTTGACTTTGAATTAGAGAATCATTGTCACTTTTTGCAACTTGAAGCAAAGCCTCTTGTATGTCTAAAATCTGTAATGTGATTTCTTTCACACTTTCAACACGACTCTCCCAACAAGTGATGGATAGTGACGTAAGAGTTAATCCATTAACATTATCTTTCAAAATTTCCACCTTCTAGAAGAATCGGCAAATAGAGGCACTTTATTTTGCATACTAAGGGATAAATCCCCACCTTCCATTTAGTTTGATCTAATGGTGGTGATTAACCTAAGATTTAATATGTCTAAACCTAAGTCCATGTTTTTTTCTTGTCTTTTTCTTTTCTTTTCATCTTTCTTATTTATTTTCTCATTATTTGTATTTTTTTTAATTAGTATTTTTAATTTCACTTTTTTTTCGCGTCAGTTTTCATACGTTTTTCCGCTTTTTATACGTATTCGTCTGTTTTCTTAGGTTTTCGTTCGTTTTCTTACGTTTTTGTCCGTTTTCATACGTTTTCATCCCTTTTCTTACGTTTTCGTCTATTTTCTTACGTTTTCATCCGTTTTCATACGTTTCGTCCGTTTTGTTATGTTTTCGTCCGTTTTCGTCAGTCTTGTTACGTTTTCGTCTGCTTTCTTACGTTTTTGTCCGTTTTCTTACATTTTGTCCGTTTTCGTTCGTTTACATACGTTTTCATCCGTTTTCTTACGTTTTCGTCGTTTTCATCCGTTTTCGACCGTTTTCATACGTTTTCGTATGTTTTCGTACATTTTTGTTTTCATACATTTTTTTCTGTTTTATTATGTTTTCTAACGTTTTCGTCTGTTTTCTTACCTTTTCTTCTGTTTTCTTACGTTTTTGTCCGTTTTCTTACGTTTTCGTCCGTTTTCATACGTTTTCATAAGTTTTCGTCCGTTTTCTTACGTTTTTATCCGTTTTCATACGTTTTCGTCCGTTTTCTTACGTTTTTGGCTGTTTTCTTACATTTTAGTCCGTTTTCCTATGTTTCCGTTCGTTTTCTTACGTTTCCGTCCGTTTTCTTACGTTTTTGTCTGTTTTCATACCTTTTCGTCTGTTTTCTTACGTTTTAATACGTTTTCGTCTGTTTTCTTACGTTTTTGTCCGTTTTCTTACGTTTTCATCGGTTTTCATAGGTTTATATACGCTTTCGTCTGTTTTTTTACGTTTTCGTCCATTTTTAGACGCTTACGTCTGTTTTCAGACGTTTTCATACGTTTTCGTCCATTTTCATCTGTTTTTATACGTTTCGTCCGTTTTCATACGCTTTTTTCCGTTTTTATACGATTTTCATTCGTTTTTGTCCGTTTTCATACGTTTTCGTCCGTTTTTTTTGCAGTTTTTATACGTTTTCGTCTATTTTCATGTGTTTTCATGCTTATTATTAAACTTTATTATATTACATGTCTAATATCAATTGTGATATTTTATTATAAAAAAGTTAATGTCTAATATCACTTGTGATATTTCATAAACAAACAAGTATGTTTTTTAACCTTTAATATCACCTGAGATATTTCATTGCTCTGTATATTTTTATATATTATCACCTATGTGTTATCTAATATTTTTATAATTTTCAGTTACAAGATAAATTTTGTGCCTTTCAACGCAATTGACAAGCGCATATTTTTTTTAATGCAACCAATTTTATCTATCACTTGTGATATTATACTCTTGGTATAAATAAAAGGGTTAAAGTCTCTTTAGGCGAATTCTTATTTTGTTCAAAAAAATGCTAATTTAATGCAACACTTGTTTGATTTTAAGATTATGTCAAGTCTCTATTTTCATAGTTTGCTTACTTTTTATTCATTTTGATATTTTTAAGTGACACTTATTTATCTCTTGTGATATAACACTGTAATAA
Organism: Chrysanthemum seticuspe; assembly: GCA_019973895.1. Lineage (NCBI taxonomy): Eukaryota > Viridiplantae > Streptophyta > Magnoliopsida > Asterales > Asteraceae > Chrysanthemum > Chrysanthemum seticuspe. Next base: position 253,965,011 of record BPTQ01000002.1, on the reverse strand, counting down.
AGATAAAGAGTATTACACTCTTCATCATATATGTGTTGTCAGTTGTGATACTCAACTAAGAATGTGAAATATTAAATTCATACCAAATGTGATAATAATTTATTATTTTACCAAGTATATATGAAAGAAATGATATTAAACATCACTTATTATATTACTGTGATGATTCTGTTCATTTTTCTTATTTGTGTTTTTGAAAATATTTAGGAAGATTTTTGTGTTTTATGATATTATGAAATATTAGAAAAGTTGTTCAACTAAAAACAAGAGATGTTATGATACTTTTGTTAGACTTGTGGTGGATTTTTCTATTTAATGGATAAATTGTGCATGTTTCGATAGGTTTAATAGCGGAATTTAAAAATATATCTAGTTGAATCAGCAAACTAAAGAAGTTATGGGTAAAGAAAGCACACATCTTTATAAACAAACTGAGTAAGCTCAAACACATGTGATATCACACATGATATCACAGGTGATATCACCTCACTTGTGATATCACATGATATAACAGGTGCTATCACATGATATCACAGGTGATATCACATGTGATATAAACTATGATATCACACATGCTATCACCGGTAATATCACACATGATATCACAGGTGATATCAACGGTGTGATCACATGATAACGCTCAAATTGTGCATGTTTTTAGTAGCGTTATCCGTGATTTTATGTGTGTAATTTGGCTATAATCATATGCTTTTGTTGCTTAATCGTATCAAGTGCGTTTGCTAGTTCATTTGTAGCCAAGTACAGGAAAGTGGAGAAAAAGACGGAAAAAGAAGTAAAACACGAAGATTTCTCCATGTATGAAGAATTCCCGACAAAAGCATGACTTGTGAAGTATATTCGAGAAGATAAAGTCATCAAGTTAGTGGTCCAAAGACTCAAGAATAAAGTTCAAGAAGGAAAACGAGAAAGAAATGAAGTAAAGAAGCTTAATCGAAGACATATTGGAAGACTCGTTGTTCCCGACACACCTTCACCATTTTGGCCATAACTTTTGCATACGGACTCCGTTTGACCCCCCCCCCCCCCCCCCCGTTCGCGGCCACGGAAAGCTAAGAGAAAGATCTACAACTTTGGTGTTTATGACTTTTTGTGAAATTGCTCCAACCGATCGGTCGAGACCCGTAACCGGACCCGGTTGGAGAATGGTCAAGAAGACCAACCGATTCGGTTGGAGCTCAACCGGATCCGGTTGGAGGTCCTGTTTCAGCCATTTTTCCATTACTAAGGTTCCAAACTTATTCCAAACGATTCTAGTCCCTTCCTACATGTCTTCTAGTCCCTTCCAAGCTCCTTGGCCACCAAGAAATGCATTGAATACCCTAGGCCTTGGTTCAAGTATAAATAGAACCCATTTGCACCTCATTTCATGCACCACAACTTAAGAGATCTTCTCTCACACCTCTCCTACCACCACCACTCCTCTCTAGGTGTGAAATTCAAGCCTCCACCCTTAAGGACGAATTTCCATCTAGAGAGCAAACCCCAACTTGAGAGAACACACACACTCTCAATACCTTCACCAAAGGTGTGAAACTCAAGCCTCCACCCTTAAGGACGAATTTCCACCTAGAGAGTAAACCCCAACTTGAGAGAACACACACACTCTCAATACCTTCACCAAAGGTGTGAAACTCAAGCCTCCACCCTTAAGGACGAATTTCTACCAACTATCCTATCCCAACTTGTGTGAAATTCAAGCCTCCACCCTTAAGGACGAATTTCCACCAACTTATCTTCCCCAAAAGACCACAAACCTCTGCCAAATTCGTGTAGTGTGCTCAAGGGTTGTCGAAGGCGTTTGGACATCATTTTCCGGCTTGGTAGAACTATTGTAGTTTATTGGAGGCTTGAAGGTTGCTATAATCCTTCATCTTTGCCTATTGTAATTCATACTTTGGGTAAACCTTGTTACTTTTCTATTTAAAGATGTTTGTTATTGATATGATTATTGAGATTTTGTGTTTGATTGGAATAATGATGAATGTCTTGATACTTGCTTGTTCTTATATTGCTTTTCTTGTTGGTTTGATCCGTGACAATCATAACCATCAACTTGTTACTTGTTACTTGCTTAAACAAACAAACGACACTTGTAGTGCAACCAAGTCTCTTGGGACGACCTTGATTTACCATATACTATACTACAACTTGACTAGGGTATACTTGCCCGAATGTGTTCCTAGTTAACCGGTAATTCTTGTTATAAATTTAAAACCTCGTGAAGCACATCATCACACATGATATCACGTGTGATATCACAAGTGAGGTGATATCACCTGTGATATCACAAGTGAATGAGCTTCCTCACTTTGTTTATAAGGATGTGTGCTATCTTCAACCATAGCGATTTTTAAATTCCGCTATAAAACCTATCGAAACATGCACAATGTATCCATTAAATAGAAAACGTATAAAAACGTCTCAAAACAGACGAAAACATCTAAAAATGGATGAAAACGTAAAAAAACGGATGACAACGTATGAAAACGTCTGAAAACTGACGAAAACGTATAAAAACGGACGAAAATACATGAAAACGTAAAAATACAGACAGAAACGTCTAAAAACGGACGAAAATACATGAAAACCTAAATAAACAGACAAAAACGTATGAAAATAGATGAAAATGGCCGAAAACGGACGAAAACGTAAGAAAACAGACAAAATGTATTAAAGCGTAAAAACACATCTGAGAACGTATGAAAAATGGACCAAAACGAAAGAAAACGGACGAAAACGTATGAAAACGAACGAAAACATAAGAAAATGGACAAAAACGTATGAAAACAAACGAAAACTTTTGAAAACAGACGAAATCGTATGGAAACGGACGTAAATGGGGGAAAAAGTAAGAAAACAGATGAAAACGTAAACAAACGGACGAAAACGTCTGAAAACAGACGAAAATGTCTAAAAATGCACGAAAACGTGAAAATGGATGAAAACGTATGAAAATGGACAAAAACGTCTAAAACAGACGAAAACGTATATAAACGTATGAAAACGTACAAAAACGTATGAAAACGGATGAAAACAGACGAAAACGGATGTAAACGTACGAAAACGGATGTAGACGTACGAAAACGGATGAAAACAGACGAAAACGTATGAAATCAGACGAAAACGTAAAAAAAACGAAAATATATGAACACGGATGAAAACGTATAAAAACGAACGAAAACTTATGAATACAGATGAAAACGGATGAAAGCGAAAAAAAACTTGAATAAAAAAAACGTGAAAAAAAAAAAAAAAAAAAAAAAACTTGAATTTAAAATAAAAACGTGAATTCCAAAAAAAAAAGAAAAAAAAAAGAAAAAGAAATGTTAATAAATAAGAAAGACAAAAAGACAAAGAAAAAGGAAAAAAAACATGGATTTAGGTTTCCATATTAAATTTTAGGCTTATCCTCACCATTAGATCAAATTAGATGAATGGTAAGCACCAAAATAAGGGTAAGCATTTGAAAATTCCTCATATATTTTTTTGAGTTTTGAAAAGATATATGTGCAATTATGAGTTTAAGGTGAATATATATATAATTTTAAGTTTTTAGAAAGATATATATAGAATTCAACTTTTTTTTAATAAACCAATAACCTCATTCTCATGTACCAATACCAAAAGGCACCCTGATAATATATCTTGTTGGTACACTTTTTGATGGAAATAGTATTATTTCAATTTGTCACTGCAACTACACTCGCTTTACCAATTTCCATCTTCATTACCAAAAAACAAAACACATTCAAATTCATCTCAAAATCACCACCAAAAACAATGTCACCACTATCATCACTCATAATCGTCACTCTCACTGTCACCATTCTGTCACTAATCACAACCCCCATTTCCTTACTCTCACTCACCGGAACTTCACTTTCCGGCGACACACACTTCGCCGTTAACCACACTTCCGTCACACTCACCTCCGGCATCGTATTAAACAAAACCCTGTTCAATTTCACCAAAACGACGTCGTTTTCGACAAATTTCACTTTCCAGATCGGTAACAATATCGCATTAGTTATGATTCCTTATAGCTTGACCAAAACTACGTCGTTTAACGGTTTGAATGGTGAAAAGTTTTTGAGTGTTGAGTTTGATGTTGCTTCTAGGGTTAGGGTTTGTAATGTGACGAAAATTAGTAATGAGTTGAAGGAAGGAGTGAAATTAGTATCTACATTGGCTTTAAGACGTCAACCCAATGAGCACTTATTGTCCAACCAGAATAAACTAAGATTGATCTTAAACGCCAATTCAAAAAACGATTATCAAAATTGTTTCAAATTTGCTGGAGGGTGCGAGGATGCGATGAGCGATTCATTGTGCTAAGACTTATTTTGGTAGAGGAAGAAGCAAGGATAATAAAACATATTGTTACTCAAGGCTTTTGGTTTAGCAATATGTGAGTTGCCAAAGCTTCATCAGAGGCATTTGGGAAATGTGTTGCTTATGATGTGAATAAATTGCCGTTTTAAACTAAAAAAAAAAAAAAAAAGGTACTAAAACATGCTATTGCAAATAAAAATAGAATTGTATTTGTATTAGTATTATTTTCTTTATTTTCATTTCGCTTTTGTCATATTAATAAGAAAAAATTACACGTTTGGTCCCTATGGTATACCCCAAATAACAACTTTAGTCCCTAAGTCGTTTTTATTACACCACAGTTACCTATTTTTGAAACCTTGCATGCATTTAGTCCCTATTTTGGATGGGCGTGAGTTAAGTCCGTTAAGTATTTTGCGCTGTTAGTCCTTCGTTAAAAATTTTTGCACCGTTAGTCCTTATTTTTTAAAACATAGTTTTCCCCAGTTAGTCCATCCGTTAATAATAGTTATCGCCCGTTTTTTTACATTCTTGTCCGTTTTTATCCGTTTTCGTTCGTTTTTATCCGTTTTCCCCCTTTTTTTTTCGTTTTTCGTCCGTTTTTGTCCGTTTTTATCCTTTTTTATCCGTTTTCGACCTTCTTTTTACGTTTTTATCCATTTTCGTCCGTTTTTTTAACGTTTTCGCCTAGGTTTTTTACGTTTTTGTCTGTTTTTATCCGTTTTTGTCTGTTTTTATCCGTTTTCGTTCGTTTTTTATCCGTTTTCGCCCCTTTTTTTTTACGATTTTGTCTGTTTTCGTACGTTTAACGGTTTAACGGTTTGAATGGTGAAAAGTTTTTGAGTGTTGAGTTTGATGTTGGTTCTAGGGTTATCATTCCTTATAGCTTGACCAAAACTACGTCGTTTAACGGTTTGAATGGTGAAAAGTTTTTGAGTGTTGAGTTTGATGTTGGTTCTAGGGTTTGTAATGTGACGAAAATTAGTAATGAGTTGAAGGAAGGAGTGAAATTAGCCACGTGGATTGATTATCACGCGGTTTTGAGGAGATTAGATGTTCGGGTTGGTAGATTCGGCGAATCGAAGCCGAATAAGGCGTTGGTTTCATCTCGCGTAAATTTGGGGGAAATGGTGGAAGGGGAAGGTGAGGTTATGTTTGGTTTAGTGTCGAGTAGTGGGAGGAAGGGTGAGAATGTTACGAGTGTTTATTCGTGGTGGTTGCAAGTTCAGGATGTGCCGAAATGGATGCATTCTGTTGCGGCTGATCCGCGTGATTATGTGAATGTGGGTAGGGATGGGAAGGAGGAGAAGGAGAACGAGAAGAAGCGTTGTTTTTTCTCGGGGTTTGTGTTTCATATGGTGTGTGGTGTGTTGGTGGTGTTGCTTTTGCATACTGTGTGGCGGATGTTTGTTGGGGATCGGGGGAAGGGTAAAGGGGAGGTTTCGTTTTGCGGAGGTGATTTTATGTATGAGAAGATTGGTTTAGTTAAAGCGAAGGATTTGGAAAGTGGCGTGAAGAAGTAGAGACAACAAGTCAAGTGGACGAGAGATGGTATGGTACGTTAATTGACCGATGTTTGTTAATGTTGAATTTGTTAACTGTGGTATGTGTTACGTTTCTAACTGTTTTGGACTAGTAGGATTTGGATTAGTATTGTTGTAAGGCATTAATGATATCATGTGTTGTAGGAACGTGTTTTTCTGAACGTTAACAGAAGTCTGATGTTTAGTTTTGGGTCACTTTAATCATGCTGAGACATTGCTGTCGTAACTAATCATTGACCCTTGGTGCTACACATAGTTTTCTAGTTGCAGGCTATTAATATCTTGTTTATTGTTCAAGATTTTTTAGTCTTACAAATTTTAGAAGCATGTTTCTCAGTTTGGTTCATGTCTATAGTCCATTGACTTGTAATAGATGTAATTGCGGACGGAAAGTTTATCAGCAGATGTATCTGATCAATATAGGCACACACAAATTAGGAGAAACAAAAGAGTGCAAGTACGTGGTTAGGCAAATCGTTCACTATTTGGTTCATTATGGTTCTAGCCACCAAGTAAAGTATGTACACAGGGTTTGAGTCCTCAACCCAGTGAGTTCCCTCGCATCAGTCAAAACGACTACACTAATGCTGGGTTCTTACATCAGTCCGAAAATATTGTGCTTCATGTGGGAAAATGAAGATTGTACCAGTGACAAGTGTTTATCGACTTGCACGGCCTTGCATTACGTTGAAGCAAAGTGTGAGGATTCTAAAAAATGTTGTTGCAGAAGATTAGAAAACTAAGATCATATGGTGCATTAACATCGTTAATTATATTTACATGATGCTGTATCACTAATGTGGCTTGATATTAGTAGATACAGTATATCAAACCAACATTATCAGTATTTTTGAGTTAAGAATGTTTA
>BPTQ01000002.1:253933470-253958146 GCA_019973895.1 Chrysanthemum seticuspe | reverse complement strand
TAATTTATTTGGGTTTAAGGTTTCTTGGTACTTGATCTTAATTGGGGGTTTTCATAAACCCTAATTGCATTGATTCGCAAAAGGTACGCATATACTTTTAATTCGGTTAATTAATTTACAAGTATTATTCCTATTACTTCCGCTGCATGCTTTGATGATATTTATGTGTTTTCTATAATTGTTATGATTAGTAAAACCCAACAGTGGCATCAAGAGCCGTTAATACGTTGTAATTAATTACCGAAACATATAAAAATTGAATCTTTATGATTATTACATGCTTTTATGGTTTCTAGGGTTTTGAAAATTGGAACCCTAATTTTTTTATTAGGGTCGATTACCCTTATATATTTTTTTAATTAGGTTTTATTTTTTGTAAAACTTGTAGAAACCCTAGGATTGCATGTATATTTTATGTGGTTTTCATGGATAATTGTTATGTGCCATGATTATATGTGTATCTTGGGATTGAATAATTGTTATGTGGAATCCATGGCAAATACATGCATGTTTTTCCATGGATTATTGTTTTTGATTAATTGTTAAGTTATATGCACATGTTTATTTATTTGATTATTATTGAATTGGGGAAGACCTCAATATATCTAATAAAAATTCGTTATGTGCTAATTGGTATATTATTGACTTTGGCTTACGCAATCGACTTGTCGATGCATGTGGCTCATCTACCTTGTAGGTGAAAGCCCTAGTTGATGTATGCATTATTTTACGCCTAGAATTGTTTATTAGGTTTTATCGAAATAATTATGCATGTGGCTAATTGTTTTTACATATGTTAATTGTTAAGTTATATGTATATTATTTGAGTTCGTTTTAATTTTATTAAAGTGCTTTTTGTTTATATTGTATGACACATTTGTAAGCAAAAAGGGGTTTTTTTTTTTAGAATAGAAAATTAAATGGACTAAATAATGGCGAAATTTGATTTGTTTTCTAAGCATTAAATCTTGAACTTTTAATCGATTGATGCGACTGTACTAAATGGTTAGAACGGCTCACCCAAAAGAACAAACTAAAAAGGGGGTTTAAAGAAGTGGGCATAGTCACACTGAAAGAATGTCTAAGGTTATGCTTCAGCGCTTACCTGGTCCTCTGCCTCCCTGTGCGTTCGATTGGAGCTACCTAGTATAACTATTCTATATACGAAGCATCTTAGTGCAAAGTTGTAAGTTTCTCAACGCATCGATTAAAACTTTGTAGAATTTAATCTTAGCAATTTAAAACTATGAGTAAGGTTTTGAAAAATTTTGTGTTATGAAGATGTATGCATGCTTCTTCATACATAAGTTTTGATTACACATCAAAAATTGTACCCTTTAAAATTTAAGTTTATGCCATCTAATGATATGAAACACTTGAAGTTGTAATTTAGTTATGTGAGACCTTGAGCTAGATTACAATAACAAGGTGAATTATTTTGTTTTGTGAGACCTCAGCTTAATGATTTGCAGTTTCTAAATTAGACAACTTAATTAAGTTAGTTAGTGAGACCTATGACTTAAGGCATAAGATGGGATAAAACATGCTTACGTTTTGCATTAATTGTTTTGGCAAAATTGTAAATCCCATATTTTCTAGGAATTGAAAACTTGTTTGTCAATTATTGTTCTTCGACAATTACCTATTCTGTACTTTCATCACTAGCAGATCAACTGATGTGGTGAAACTATGACAATGAGGGTCCTAGATTCAAGGAAAATTCTATGGTTAATATGAATATTAACCAAGGGTATTTTATTTTCTAGAAAGATTTAATTATCGAAAATACTAAAATTGAATTTTGTTAATTCTTTTGATTGTATTAATGCAACATTAAACCGTAAACGTGGTTTGGGCTTTGGTAAATTGATCTAGTTCTGTTTTCAAACAAATGTTTGATCAAGAAAAATTTACTAAAAGACAAACATAAACTCTTTTCCATAGAAGAAGAGTGAGACTCAATCCTATTCCTTTTCATGATTGAGAAAGGTATGGTAGGAACATTAGAATTGTCTAAATTCTAATATAACTCATAGCAACTTTAATAGTTAAGAAAATTGCACACCATGTTTTCCTTAAGATATTTCATTACCCTCTGTTGGTGATTGAATTCTTATATGACATTTTGGTCACTAGAAAACATGTTTGACATTTTATGAGTTATTAAATTAGAAGCTAGACAAATTACCGCAAAATTGGTAAAAGACAAACTAGTTTATTTTATCTAGTTGTTTTGCTTTGACCAATTAAAGGTGCTACACACCATTATGGCGATGGTAGACCCATTGAGGAAGAAATTGCATGCTCAATTTTTCAAGTTAATAGCATTGATGGATGATTTATCATCTATAAAGTAGAATACACTCTTTTATTACCTAAGTAATTGTTACGAATGGTCTTACAAAGGGGTAGCAACGTAATAGCACGCTATTTTCACTGGTTAATGAAACACTTACAATGTTGTCAAATCCAGTGGGAGTATGGTGTATTACTGAATAAGACATTATTGTAACGTTGTCTAATTCAGTGGGAGTTACAAGATTTATTACTAGCTCCGTCCTATATTAATTGTCCTGTTTTGACTTTTTAAGTCTTTCTTTCTTAACTTTGACTTTAAATATTTTTATTAGTGTTATATAATATTTAATAAAAATTATACCAATAGAAAATACATTTAAAACTCAATCTATTCATATATTTTGCATCAAGTATTATATAAAAAAATTAAAAATATATAAGGTCAAAGTTATAAATAAATGACTTTGAAAATTCAAAGTGGACGGTCAATATGGGACAGAGGGAGTATCTTGGTAGTAACTCAGATTATTTCTAGATTTTCTTGAAATAATACATTACGTTCAAAATTGTAGACATTCATATTCTCAAGGATAGTCATGAACGTTTCCTTGATAATTAAGTGCTCCTACATCTACTTGTAATGCTTATATATATATGACACTATCACATTGCTCACATAAACAAACGAATGTCATGGTGTTTATCTACTATATGATGTTGGTCTATGCACAAGTGGGAGAAGTATTTATTGTGTGCAATGGAACAACACATACAAATATGATTAATGGATTCTCTTGATCGTAAGGTAAGAGAATAACGTTCTAATAAGATTGACTTGTTTAGAACATGTGTCAAGATTATAACATAGACTACTTTTATGTCTTATGTCATTCAAATTATAGAAACACTTGAAGTTACATTTTAGTTTAAGTGAGATCTTGGCTAGATTGTAATCTCAAGGTAAATCTCCACTTGTCGTGGGATCGGGCGTGGATGCTTTTGCAGTTTCTTAAGTTGGACACTTCTTGGAATGACATAAATAAATAAAGTAATTTAATACTATCCTAAATATCTATGTATTTCAAAGAATGACATAAATAGATGGAGTAGTATATTAACTTGAAAATAAATTAATTGAAACCAAGATGTGGTGTTCATAATTACTTTAAACTATAAATGTTTATGTGTTTCTTGGTAAAGTCACAAACATGAAGTCTTTTAAAGACTTATAATATAAAGTAAGATATTATAATAGTTATGTCTTTTGACTTGGTCAAAGAATACTTGGGTTATAAAGCATGCAATTGGCTTGGAATTTTATTTTACCATTAAGATGATTTAATTGGTAAATAGGTAAGCCAAAAGAAATATGTTTATCTTATATATTGTTAGATTGTCTTACAATATTAATTCTAATGAAATATTGTATGTATATGGAATGTTCAGTTAGAAGAATCAAACATTTGTTATATTGTTTGATTTAAGATAACAATATCTTCTTTCTTCCAAAAGTTATCAAGGTTAGAAAATTGAGTATTGATTGGATATACTTAATAAAACTCAAAACCTAGAAGATTAATAAGACACCATTTTAGTATGGAATGTGATGAATCACATTGAGTCTTATATTGAAGTTCTGATTTGTTAAAACTACTTATGGAGTAGGTTATTAGCGAACAAGATTTAAGAACTGTCAATGTGTTTTGTAATATCCCAAAAGAAAACAATTTGGTGTTGTTCTACTTGCTAAAGTATTTATAGATAGTCTTTAAATTATAAAAGCAAGTGGGAGTTTTGTTTAGATCTTGAAGAGATTAAAATTACAAAACACATAATCTTCAAAAATACACTAGTAAATATCATGATGAGGTCAAATATGATAGACCTCAAGATGATGGAATTCTCGTTCATAGATCTGCAAGGATATCTCACATATTTGATATGATGAGAAATATGAATTACGGGATCATGATAAACCTGTTAATCATAATGATATATTACCTAATATTGAATTGTGGTAAATTATTCATACTATGAATGACAAGATGTTGTCCATAAAGATAATCAACTTTGAAAACTTGGTTTATCTTAATAAAGATGAGTTTCTTCAAAAGAAGGAAAACCCTAGTGGTTTAAATCTTTGTGTAGAAATCATATGGACAAAAATATTGTACATATATTTAATGCATGACTTGTGACAAGATTATTAATCACACTTAAGCAATTAACTGTGATTGAATATTCTTTCCTTGGCACATTAAATATATAATGATTATAATTGTCATACTTATTTTCATTGATATGAAAAATGACAATGGAATATTAAAACTCTTTCTTGTGTGATTGCTTTTGCGAGGACGATAATTAATACAAATGAGTTTTATGAATTCACATAATCTTTGGAAATGTACAAACTGCAAGAATCCATGAATGGATATATGCATGCATCTAGGAAATGATTCTTATGTTTAACTATTAAATCCTAGTTTTGGTTTAAAATTAAAATAAGATAATTTCTAAGTATTCCTGAAAGCTAGTGGGAGTATTATGTTTATTTTCTTTAAATCTTATATGTTGTGCGTAGTAACATTCCATCTAAGATAAATGTTAGTTTAATTTGGAATGGAACTCCACATGAAAGATTTTGACAATAAGACATACAACCTTAGAATATATGTTTATTATTAATAAACATGTGCGGATAAATAAATGAGTCTAATAGAACATGATACATCATTTGGAAATGGATAAGTAGAACATGAATTAAATCTTTGTTTGACATATGGATTTTTCATATACATCATGTTATTGTTGTATCATGCTTGAATGCAAGATGATTTGACAACATTGATATCTAATGAAGTTATTAGATAACTAGTGTAACGAATATTCTAATGGATTATGTTTGAATCTAGAATTACATTCCTCAGCCTGGATTTGCTCTCAAAATTCTATGGATGAGCAATACAACAATTGTTGTGAAATTGTCGTGAAATTGTCATAGCCAACAAACTTGAAAGTTTGAAGGCATCAAACATTACACTGTAGATATTGAAGTTTACGAAATTTTTTAAAGAGCATATTGTTGTTTGTATACAATGATGCTGGTTTAATTGAGATGACACTCAATACTAGTCATGGTAGGATTTCATCCTTATAAATAGCCATGTGAACTAGTCGTGCTCAACTAAGAGCATAGTTGCATTATACATTAAAGAATAAGAATACTTTAAACTTTAAAATGTTTGAAAGTTTGATTGTCATAAAATTAGTGGTTGAGGATGTCACACACTTTATGAAATATTATGTGGCAATATCAAGATATTTTTAATGCACACATACAAGAACTTCACTAGTTGAATTCTTGAAATAAGTATTCTCAAAATTCCAATAGATCAAAGTTAGTTGAAATTAAGCCTTGTCAACAAGTATGATTGTCATTACTTGAGGCATAATTCATTAACAAGTATTATCATGCATTGATCTATTTAGTATTTGGATAAGGGATGTTGTAAAACCTGAAAATCTAAAACATAACTAAAGACTAAAATACCCTTGAAGTCGAAATTATTAAATACGTAAAATACGTTTATGTTCATTTAACGAAATTTAAAACCTAACTTACGAATAATTAAAACTTAACAAATATGTGTATGTGATCGACTTTGTACGACGAAGGTTAAACGTCTCGCGTAAATAGTTGGGCCTTGCTTTCGTTTGTTTGTGAACCAAGTTGGGCCGTTTGTTTTGTTGGTTTGGACTCACGCCGAGAGCCCAAGATGGGCGTGTTGTTTGTGTTCGGTTGGATCAAGAAGCCGAGAGCCCAAAGGGGTGTTTGTTTTGTTCGGTTGGACCCAAGCCGAAGCCCACACCCTCTCAAGCCCTAACTAAATTTGTACCACTATAAATACAACACATTAAACTCAAATTGGAACCCTAGTTTTGCCTCTTTTCATTTCTTCTCTAACCGGCCGAGAACCAACTCCCTTGGTGTCGAGACTTTGTTTCCAACGAGCTAAGGTATAACATGTTTTCTCGTCTTCCTTTGATAACACCTTACGTTAATATATATTGTATCATGTTTTGTTTTTAGTCGAGCTTGTGTTTCTTTTTTTGGCCGAACCATATGAAACCGAAAACAAACAATATGAATTGAACCTTATAAATATTAGAGAACATGTTATGTAATACGTATTGTATGAATCGGATCTTAAGTATATCGAGTTATATGAAACCGAACCACATAGATCATGAATCGGCCAAGGTAAAACATGCAAACGTGATTAAGTAAGATACGTAGATGAGCTAGGGTTTGCGTAAAACATATTAGCCGAAACCTACATGTTAGCCGAGCCATGTGAGGGTTTTTGAACGTGTGTTAAACGAGTAAAGATCATGTAAGACCTAAACCCTAAGTGATGTGTGAACCGTGTACCATGCGCGTGTGTTTGTGAAACAAGTGAGCTTGTCAATGTGAAAACGTAGTACGTGTTCATATTTATTCGAAGCTATTGTGCATGTGTATGTCGATGTGTACCTAATCCGGATAATAAGTAACTTGTGTTGTCACATGAAATCATTAACGTGCATGGATATAAAAGTTGACGTATAACATGTATATAAGTAACGAGTCATTAAAAGACGTAACATGTAAAGTAAATGCATATTGATACGATATTAAAATAATGAGAAAACCCTAGAACATAAATGAGAGTCGATTAGGGTTTGAAGCTAAGGGTATTAATTCGTTATTTCATGTGTGAGTTATGACTTTTAAACTATTTTCACATTTAACCCTAAACTTTAATAAATGACATAATGAACCTTAATCTACGATATTGATTATAAAACACTTAAGTCTCATTTAATCATAAATCTCTAAAGTATTAAGATCACTGAAATACATTAAGTATGAACACCAAATATTAAAAGATCAATTCGACAAATATGGAATCATAAATAACATGTACGACCGTTAATGTGTATAGGTTCTGTGAAGAAGGAGTAATCCTTTGCTTTCCGTATTTCTGCTTTTTGGTCATTTGCTTCGGAATAAGGTACAGATATTCTGACCTTTTCAGTAAAGGTTCCTTATAACGTTTTCTTTCGTTAGCTTTTATATTAGGGTTTCCTAAGCCTTTGCTATGAACCCCATTATGTTTGTTTGAGCTGTTGCTTATCTGAACTCTGATTTCTAAATTATGAAACATCTGGTTTTGAACTATATGATATGAAAACTCTGATTTTGAAAATATGATTAATCTTCTGATAAAGTATGATCTGTGTCAATTATGACATTCTGATTTGACCTAAGATAGTTTGACACCCGAGCCAAATATTTCACTAGTCATGGGTGTTCCATGTCCGTGTCAGTGATGCACCTCTGACATGACTCTAGGGCAGTACAGTGATGTTCTGCCACGTCCCTTATCTGTTATCTGTTATGAGCTCAAGTTATATTATATGACCAATGTCTGTCTGTGGGGCGTATGGATGCATCCTAGATCTGTTATCTGTTATCTGTTATATGTTATATGTTATCTGATGATTGATGCTGCGTGCATGCACGTCCTTCATAACTCTGGTAGGTCTCCCCTACAAATGTTGCCTTATGTGAATATGATTATGATCTGATATTTGTTTCTGGGCTCGTGGTAGTTAACTATAAACTTTATTCGATAATTCTGATTTATACTTTGAAAATGATTATGATTTTGCTATCTTTCGTTCATTATATTTCGTGTTCGATATCGTTTCGTATTCGCTTTGCTTTTATATCTGTTCACTGAGCTTTTGAAGCTCAGCCGCATTTCTTTTCTTCCGCGGCAGGTATATAAGCATTGGAGCTGGGTTTTGCTTTGGGATGAGTGCTGAGTGGACTTACCTTAGAGATTTTAGCTTTGATCTTATGATGCCATTTAAGACTTTACTATTTTAGATATATTTTTGGAGTTTATTTTCCGCTGGGACCTATGTATTGAAGTCATGTTGACTTGAATTATTTCAGTATTTATGTTAAGACTTCTTTTGGATATTTATGTTTGCTTTGATATGACACCATTATTTGTGATTCCTTTACCCTTCTTGGGTCGGGGCGTTACAATTTATGGTTTCAAAGCCATAGGTTTTGAGACCCTTAGAGCTTAGGCTATGACCTGTGAGGATTGGGTAGACTTTAGGTTTCCTTCTACGAACTTCCATTTCGTATCTCACCTTTGTTCATTTTGCTAATCGTTTGAATATCGTTCAGATGGTTCGAACTCGTCATAACTTGGATGGAGACGATGATGCTCCTAACTTGGATGCTGCGATTGCTAATGCTCTCAACACTCTTTTCCCTGGTCTTACTACACCTGAGATGATGACACAGGTGATCAACAACATTCGTAATCAGACTGGTCCTTCGGGTAGTGGTGGAGGTACTCAACCCGTCGGCATCCATAATTGGCTCGAGCGTTTCGGTAAGCTCAAGCCTCTTTCTTTTAGCACTGCTGCTACTCCCACTGAGGCCGAGGACCGGATCACTCATAATGAGAAGCTGTTTGAAGTACTGGGTTGCAGAGATGAGTTTAAGACCCGTTTGGCTGCATTTAAATTGGAGGGTGATGCTTTGAATTGGTGGAAGGCACTCAAACAGGCAAGAGGAGGAGATGATTTTGCTGTTGCTTGTACTTGGACTGAGTTTCGGACTATCTTATATAACCGTTACTTCCCTGATGCTGAACAGCAAAGGTATGAGAGGGATTATCAGGCAATCTATCAGTTTGATCATGAGAACTCCAATGAGTACATGGGTAGGTTTATGAGGTTGGTCAGTTTTGTGGGAACGATTGCTGGAGATGGTAGGCGTCAAGCTAAGCACTTCAAGTGGGGACTGAAGAAGTGGGTGTTGGACCGACTGCTTAATATTGAGTATGATGATGTGTCGGCCTGCAATGACGTAGCTCGTAACATTGAGATCTTTCATGAGGTTTCGGGTTCCAACAAGCGTAACCGCGATGGTGATCGGATTCAAGGTAGGACTCAAAGTAATGATTATAAGGGAAATTCTGGCAGGAGTTATGATTCGAGGGGTCAAATTGATAGGAGTTATGATCAGCGGGGTCAGTCAGGAAGGAATGTTGACTCTAGGCGCCCTGAGGCGAGGAGTCAAGATAATAGAGCTGCTGGTAGGAATGGAAATGATCGTCAGAATCAAGGTAACAACAACCAGCGTTACAACAAAGATCAATCGACTCGAGGATCATATCAGGGTCGTGCTTCAGGATCTTCTGGTCAACAAAGGACAGCTGAGGTTTTGCCTCCCCCACCTATCTGTACTACTTGTGGCAAGGCTCATCTGGGGCCGTGTCTCAAGTCCACTGGTGGATGTTTCTCTTGTGGTTCCACTACTCACAAGATCAAGGATTGCCCTAAGAAGAACCCGGTGATTCCTGGAAACTACATCAAGCCGCCACCTACTACTGGACGCGTTTATGCTACTACTCGGAATCAGGCAGAACGCACTTCAGGTACCATTACGGGCACTCTTTTCATAGATGATTATTCTGTCTTCGCTTTATTTGATACCGGTGCCACACACTCCATTATATCTGTCACATTTGCTAAGAAACTTAATATGAAGCCCAAACCACTAACGAATCACTTATCAATATCTACGCCTATGAAAAACCACATGATCATTGATCATAAATACGTTAAGTGCCCTCTTCATTTTGATGATCGTATTCGCTCTGCAAATCTGTATCCTCTCGATATGGTCGACTTTGATATCATTCTAGGCATGGATTGGTTGGCTTATCATAGAGCTTCCATCGACTGCTATGCTAGAACTGTGATCTTTGGAGACATAAAACATCCTGAATTTGTTTATTATGGTTCTCAACCCCTCAAGTCTGTTAAGCTCATTTCTGCTATGAAGGCACGGACCATGATTGCTCATGGGTGCCAAGGTTTTCTTGCATCTGTTAAGGACACATCTTTGGAGAGTCCTAACATTGAAAACCTTTCTGTTGTTTGTGAATTCATCGACGTTTTTCCCAATGAACTTCATGGTCTTCCCCCAGCTAGAGAAGTTGAGTTTAACATTGAGTTAATTCCTGGTGATGAACCGATTTCGAAGGCTCCGTATCTTATGGCACCTGTAGAACTGAAAGAGTTGAAGGAGCAGCTGCAAGAGATGATAGAAAATGGATTCATTCGACCCAGTGTTTCTCCATGGGGTGCACCTGTTTTGTTTGTGAAGAAGAAGGATGGAAGCATGCGTCTATGTATCGACTACCGTGAACTCAACCGTATTACCATTCGAAACCGTTATCCTCTGCCACGTATTGATGATTTGTTTGATTAACTGCAAGGAGCGAAGTTCTTTTCTAAGATTGATCTGAGATCTAGTTATCACCAGCTACGTGTGAGGGAGCAAGATGTTCCTAAGACCGCGTTTCGTACCAGATATGGTCATTATGAATTCCTCGTTATGCCTTTCGGTTTGACAAATGCGCCTGCTGTGTTTATGGACCTAATGAATCGTGTTTTCCATGAGTTCCTCGACAAGTTTTTTATCGTTTTCATCGACGACATTTTGGTTTATTCCAAGTCTGAAGAAGAGTATGAACAACATCTCCGGATAGTTTTGGAAATTCTGAGGAAGAAGAAGTTGTTCACCAAATTTTCGAAGTGCGAGTTTTGGTTAAGACAAGTCGCGTTCCTTGGTCATATTGTATCTGCTGATGGTATCACCATGGATCTGTCTAAGGTTGAGGCTATCACTAAATGGCCAATACCTACGACAGTGACTGAGGTTAGGAGTTTTCTAGGACTTGCTGGTTACTACCGACGTTTTGTTGAAGGTTTCTCTCGCTTAGCGTTGCCCCTAACCCAACTGATGAGGAAAGGTGAAAAGTTTGTATGGACGGATGAACGAGAAAAGAGTTTTGAAGAATTGAAATGGAAATTGGTGTCCGCTCCTATTTTGACTCTTCCATCTGGTTCTGGAGGATTTCAAATTTACAGTGATGCATCTAAGAAAGGATTAGGCTGTGTTTTGATGCAACATGGAAAGGTAATAGCTTATGCTTCAAGGCAGCTGAAACCTTATGAGGAGAATTACCCAACTCATGACCTTGAGTTAGCTGCAGTGGTGTTCGCGTTGAAGATCTGGAGGCATTACTTGTATGGAGAGACGTGTGATATTTTCACTCACCATAAGAGTCTCAAGTATATTTTCACTCAGAAAGAACTTAACATGAGACAAAGAAGATGGTTAGAACTTCTTAAAGATTATGACACCAACATTCAGTACCATCCAGGTAAGGCTAATGTAGTTGCTGACGCACTTAGCCGGAAGTCAGGCATTCTTGCAAGTATTGAGATTGAACCTAGGATTATTTGTGACTTAGAGCGTTTGGATGTTGAGTTGTGCGTACGAGATTTTGATGGGTACTGGGCTAGTATGAAGGTGGAGTCGAACCTTATACTGCAAATTAAAGAAGCTCAGAAAGATGATGGTGAGCTGTGGGCCGTGGCGCAAAATGTGGAAGAAGGTAAGCAAACGGAGTTTAAGGTTGATGATGACGGAATTGTATGGTATGAAGATAGGCTTTGTGTTCCCAATGATCCGGTACTTCGCGAGAAAGTTATGACTGAAGCTCATAGTTCTCCTTTCACTATCCATCCTGGTTCTACCAAGATGTATAGGGATTTGAAACAGTACTTCTGGTGGAATGGCATGAAGCAAGATGTGGCGACGTTTGTGTCGAAGTGTATGATTTGTCAGCAGGTTAAGATTGAACATCAAAGGGCTAGTGGATTGTTACAGCCATTGGATATTCCAACATGGAAGTGGGATAAGATATCTATGGATTTTGTGACTGGGCTACCTCTTACTCGGAAGAAGCATGATGCGATTTGGGTAGTTGTTGATCGACTAACCAAATCTGCTCATTTCTTACCAATCAGAAAGGATTATGGTATCGAAAGATTGGCTGAGATTTTTCAGCAAGAGATTGTTAGACTTCATGGTACTCCGACATCTATTGTGTCCGATAGGGATCCGCGTTTTACTTCCCGTTTCTGGAAAGGTTTGCAAAAAGCTTGGGGTACTCGACTTAATTTCAGTACGGCATTTCATCCTCAAACGGATGGTCAGTCAGAGAGGACTATTCAGACCTTAGAGGACATGCTAAGGGCTTGTGCTTTGGAATGGACTGGCAGCTGGGATGAATATTTGTGTTTAGTAGAGTTTGCATACAACAACAGTTGGCATGCTAGCATTAAGGCAGCACCGTTTGAACTTCTTTATGGGAGAAAATGTAGAGCACCTACTTGTTGGGATGAAGTAGGTGAACGCTTAATTGAAGGTCCGAAAATGATTGAGATCACTAATGAGAAAGTAGTTGTTGCTAGAGAAAAGCTGAAGGAGGCTAGGTCTCGTCAGAAAAGTTATGCCGACAAGCATCTTCGTGATTTAGAATTTCGGGTTGGAGATCGTGTGTTTTTGAAAGTCTCGCCGTTTAGAGGTGTGAAATGTTTTGGAATCAAGGGCAAGCTCAGTCCTCGATTCATCGGTCCGATTGAAATTCTGGAACGTATAGGAGAAGTTTCGTATCGGTTAGCACTTCCGCCTCAGTTATCGCATGTTCATGATGTTTTCCATGTATCTCTCCTAAGGGGATACAACTATCATCCGTTACACGTTGCTTCTTATCCGTTTGATCAAATTCAGTCCGATATGTCTTTATCTGAAGAACCGGAAGCTATATTAGAAAGGCAAGAAAGAGTCATGAGAAATAAAGTCATTCCGTTCGTTAAGATTCTTTGGAAAATCCCCCGGAGCGTGAGGCTACTTGGGAAACCGAAGAGTCGATGCGAGCTAGTTATCCTCATTTCTTTGAATAGTTTGGTATGTTCTCATTTCGTTTTCGTATCGTTTCATTTCAAATTTTCGAGGACGGAAATTCTTCTTTTTAGAGGGGAAGAGTTGTAAAACCTGAAAATCTAAAACATAACTAAAGACTAAAATACGCTTGAAGTCAAAATTATTAAATACGTAAAATACGTTTATGTTCATTTAACGAAATTTAAAACCTAACTTACGAATAATTAAAACTTAACAAATATGTGTATGTGATCGACTTTGTACGACGAAGGTTAAACGTCTCGCGTAAATAGTTGGGCCTTGCTTTCGTTTGTTTGTGAACCAAGTTGGGCCGTTTGTTTTGTTGGTTTGGACTCACGCCGAGAGCCCAAGATGGGCGTGTTGTTTGTGTTCGGTTGGATCAAGAAGCCGAGAGCCCAAAGGGGTGTTTGTTTTGTTCGGTTGGACCCAAGCCGAAGCCCACACCCTCTCAAGCCCTAACTAAATGTGTACTACTATAAATACAACACATTAAACTCAAATTGGAACCCTAGTTTTGCCTCTTTTCTTTTCTTCTCTATCCGGCCGAGCACCAACTCCCTTGGTGTCGAGACTTTGTTTCCAACGAGCTAAGGTATAACATGTTTTCTCGTCTTCCTTTGATAACACCTTACGTTAATATATATTGTATCATGTTTTGTTTTTAGTCGAGCTTGTGTTTCTTTTTTTGGCCGAACCATATGAAACCGAAAACAAACAATATGAATTGAACCTTATAAATATTAGAGAACATGTTATGTAATACGTATTGTATGAATCGGATCTTAAGTATATCGAGTTATATGAAACCGAACCACATAGATCATGAATCGGCCAAGGTAAAACATGCAAACATGATTAAGTAAGATACGTAGATGAGCTAGGGTTTGCGTAAAACATATTAGCCGAAACCTACATGTTAGCTGAGCCATGTGAGGGTTTTTGAATGTGTGTTAAACGAGTAAAGATCATGTAAGACCTAAACCCTAAGTGATCTGTGAACCGTGTACCATGCGCGTGTGTTTGTGAAACAAGTGAGCTTGTCAATGTGAAAACGTAGTACGTGTTCATATTTATTCAAAGCTATTGTGCATGTGTATGTCGATGTGTACCTAATCCGGATAATAAGTAACTTGTGTTGTCACATGAAATCATTAACGTGCATGGATATAAAAGTTGACGTATAACATGTATATAAGTAACGAGTCATTAAAAGACGTAACATGTAAATTAAATGCATATTGATACGATATTAAAAGAATGAGAAAACCCTAGAACATAAATGAGAGTCGATTAGGGTTTGAAGCTAAAGGTATTAATTCATTATTTCATGTGTGAGTTATGACTTTTAAACTATTTTCACATTTAACCCTAAACTTTAATAAATGACATAATGAATCTTAATCTACGATATTGATTATAAAACACTTAAGTCTCATTTAATCATAAATCTCTAAAGTATTAAGATCACTGAAATACATTAAGTATGAACACCAAATATTAAAAGATCAATTCGACAAATATGGAATCATAAATAACATGTACGACCGTTAATGTGTATAGGTTCTGTGAAGAAGGAGTAATCCTTTGCTTTCCGTATTTCTGCTTTTTGGTCATTTGCTTCGGAATAAGGTACAGATATTCTGACCTTTTCAGTAAAGGTTCCTTATAACGTTTTCTTTCGTTAGCTTTTATATTAGGGTTTCCTAAGCCTTTGCTATGAACCCCATTCTGTTTGTTTGAGCTGTTGCTTATCTGAACTCTGATTTCTAAATTATGAAACATCTGGTTTTGAACTATATGATATGAAAACACTGATTTTGAAAATATGATTAATCTTCTGATAAAGTATGATCTGTGTCAATTATGACATTCTGATTTGACCTAAGATAGTTTGACACCCGAGCCAAATATTTCACTAGTCATGGGGGTTCCATGTCCGTGTCAGTGATGTACCTCTGACATGACTCTAGGGCAGTAGAGTGATGTTCTGCCACGTCCCTTATCTGTTATCTGTTATGATCTCAAGTTATATTATATGACCAATGTCTGTCTGTGGGGCGTATGGATGCATCCTAGATCTGTTATTTGTTATCTGTTATATGTTATATGTTATCTGATGATTGATGCTGCGTGCATGCACGTCCTTCATAACTCTGGTAGGTCTCCCCTACAAATGTTGCCTTATGTGAATATGATTATGATCTGATATTTGTTTCTGGGCTCGTGGTAGTTAACTATAAACTTTAATCGATAATTCTGATTTACACTTTGAAAATGATTATGATTTTGCTATCTTTCGTTCATTATATTTCGTGTTCGATATCGTTTCGTATTCGCTTTGCTTTTATATCTGTTCACTGAGCGTTTGAAGCTCAGCCGCATTTCTTTTCTTCCGCGACAGGTATCTAAGCATTGGAGTTGGGTTTTGCTTTGGGATGAGTGCTGAGTGGACTTGCCTTAGAGATTTTAGCTTTGATCTTATGATGCCATTTAAGACTTTACTATTTTAGATATATTTTTGGAGTTTATTTTCCGCTGGGACCTATGTATTGAAGTCATGTTGACTTGAATTATTTCAGTATTTATGTTAAGACTTCTTTTGGATATTTATGTTTGCTTTGATATGACACCATTATTTGTGATTCCTTTACCCTTCTTGGGTCGGGGCGTTACAATTTATGGTTTCAAAGCCATAGGTTTTGAGACCCTTAGAGCTTAGGCTATGACCTGTGAGGATTGGGTAGACTTTAGGTTTCCTTCTACGAACTTCCATTTCGTATCTCACCTTTGTTCATTTTGCTAATCGTTTGAATATCGTTCAGATGGTTCGAACTCGTCATAACTTGGATGGAGACGATGATGCTCCTAACTTGGATGCTGCGATTGCTAATGCTCTCAACACTCTTTTCCCTGGTCTTACTACACCTGAGATGATGACACAGGTGATCAACAACATTCGTAATCAGACTGGTCCTTCGGGTAGTGGTGGAGGTACTCAACCCGTCGGCATCCATAATTGGCTCGAGCGTTTCGGTAAGCTCAAGCCTCTTTCTTTTAGCACTGCTGCTACTCCCACTGAGGCCGAGGACCGGATCACTCATAATGAGAAGCTGTTTGAAGTACTGGGTTGCAGAGATGAGTTTAAGACCCGTTTGGCTGCATTTAAATTGGAGGGTGATGCTTTGAATTGGTGGAAGGCACTCAAACAGGCAAGAGGAGGAGATGATTTTGCTGTTGCTTGTACTTGGACTGAGTTTCGGACTATCTTATATAACCGTTACTTCCCTGATGCTGAACAGCAAAGGTATGAGAGGGATTATCAGGCAATCTATCAGTTTGATCATGAGAACTCCAATGAGTACATGGGTAGGTTTATGAGGTTGGTCAGTTTTGTGGGAACGATTGCTGGAGATGGTAGGCGTCAAGCTAAGCACTTCAAGTGGGGACTGAAGAAGTGGGTGTTGGACCGACTGCTTAATATTGAGTATGATGATGTGTCGGCCTGCAATGACGTAGCTCGTAACATTGAGATCTTTCATGAGGTTTCGGGTTCCAACAAGCGTAACCGCGATGGTGATCGGATTCAAGGTAGGACTCAAAGTAATGATTATAAGGGAAATTCTGGCAGGAGTTATGATTCGAGGGGTCAAATTGATAGGAGTTATGATCAGCGGGGTCAGTCAGGAAGGAATGTTGACTCTAGGCGCCCTGAGGCGAGGAGTCAAGATAATAGAGCTGCTGGTAGGAATGGAAATGATCGTCAGAATCAAGGTAACAACAACCAGCGTTACAACAAAGATCAATCGACTCGAGGATCATATCAGGGTCGTGCTTCAGGATCTTCTGGTCAACAAAGGACAGCTGAGGTTTTGCCTCCCCCACCTATCTGTACTACTTGTGGCAAGGCTCATCTGGGGCCGTGTCTCAAGTCCACTGGTGGATGTTTCTCTTGTGGTTCCACTACTCACAAGATCAAGGATTGCCCTAAGAAGAACCCGGTGATTCCTGGAAACTACATCAAGCCGCCACCTACTACTGGACGCGTTTATGCTACTACTCGGAATCAGGCAGAACGCACTTCAGGTACCATTACGGGCACTCTTTTCATAGATGATTATTCTGTCTTCGCTTTATTTGATACCGGTGCCACACACTCCATTATATCTGTCACATTTGCTAAGAAACTTAATATGAAGCCCAAACCACTAACGAATCACTTATCAATATCTACGCCTATGAAAAACCACATGATCATTGATCATAAATACGTTAAGTGCCCTCTTCATTTTGATGATCGTATTCGCTCTGCAAATCTGTATCCTCTCGATATGGTCGACTTTGATATCATTCTAGGCATGGATTGGTTGGCTTATCATAGAGCTTCCATCGACTGCTATGCTAGAACTGTGATCTTTGGAGACATAAAACATCCTGAATTTGTTTATTATGGTTCTCAACCCCTCAAGTCTGTTAAGCTCATTTCTGCTATGAAGGCACGGACCATGATTGCTCATGGGTGCCAAGGTTTTCTTGCATCTGTTAAGGACACATCTTTGGAGAGTCCTAACATTGAAAACCTTTCTGTTGTTTGTGAATTCATCGACGTTTTTCCCAATGAACTTCATGGTCTTCCCCCAGCTAGAGAAGTTGAGTTTAACATTGAGTTAATTCCTGGTGATGAACCGATTTCGAAGGCTCCGTATCTTATGGCACCTGTAGAACTGAAAGAGTTGAAGGAGCAGCTGCAAGAGATGATAGAAAATGGATTCATTCGACCCAGTGTTTCTCCATGGGGTGCACCTGTTTTGTTTGTGAAGAAGAAGGATGGAAGCATGCGTCTATGTATCGACTACCGTGAACTCAACCGTATTACCATTCGAAACCGTTATCCTCTGCCACGTATTGATGATTTGTTTGATTAACTGCAAGGAGCGAAGTTCTTTTCTAAGATTGATCTGAGATCTAGTTATCACCAGCTACGTGTGAGGGAGCAAGATGTTCCTAAGACCGCGTTTCGTACCAGATATGGTCATTATGAATTCCTCGTTATGCCTTTCGGTTTGACAAATGCGCCTGCTGTGTTTATGGACCTAATGAATCGTGTTTTCCATGAGTTCCTCGACAAGTTTTTTATCGTTTTCATCGACGACATTTTGGTTTATTCCAAGTCTGAAGAAGAGTATGAACAACATCTCCGGATAGTTTTGGAAATTCTGAGGAAGAAGAAGTTGTTCACCAAATTTTCGAAGTGCGAGTTTTGGTTAAGACAAGTCGCGTTCCTTGGTCATATTGTATCTGCTGATGGTATCACCATGGATCTGTCTAAGGTTGAGGCTATCACTAAATGGCCAATACCTACGACAGTGACTGAGGTTAGGAGTTTTCTAGGACTTGCTGGTTACTACCGACGTTTTGTTGAAGGTTTCTCTCGCTTAGCGTTGCCCCTAACCCAACTGATGAGGAAAGGTGAAAAGTTTGTATGGACGGATGAACGAGAAAAGAGTTTTGAAGAATTGAAATGGAAATTGGTGTCCGCTCCTATTTTGACTCTTCCATCTGGTTCTGGAGGATTTCAAATTTACAGTGATGCATCTAAGAAAGGATTAGGCTGTGTTTTGATGCAACATGGAAAGGTAATAGCTTATGCTTCAAGGCAGCTGAAACCTTATGAGGAGAATTACCCAACTCATGACCTTGAGTTAGCTGCAGTGGTGTTCGCGTTGAAGATCTGGAGGCATTACTTGTATGGAGAGACGTGTGATATTTTCACTCACCATAAGAGTCTCAAGTATATTTTCACTCAGAAAGAACTTAACATGAGACAAAGAAGATGGTTAGAACTTCTTAAAGATTATGACACCAACATTCAGTACCATCCAGGTAAGGCTAATGTAGTTGCTGACGCACTTAGCCGGAAGTCAGGCATTCTTGCAAGTATTGAGATTGAACCTAGGATTATTTGTGACTTAGAGCGTTTGGATGTTGAGTTGTGCGTACGAGATTTTGATGGGTACTGGGCTAGTATGAAGGTGGAGTCGAACCTTATACTGCAAATTAAAGAAGCTCAGAAAGATGATGGTGAGCTGTGGGCCGTGGCGCAAAATGTGGAAGAAGGTAAGCAAACGGAGTTTAAGGTTGATGATGACGGAATTGTATGGTATGAAGATAGGCTTTGTGTTCCCAATGATCCGGTACTTCGCGAGAAAGTTATGACTGAAGCTCATAGTTCTCCTTTCACTATCCATCCTGGTTCTACCAAGATGTATAGGGATTTGAAACAGTACTTCTGGTGGAATGGCATGAAGCAAGATGTGGCGACGTTTGTGTCGAAGTGTATGATTTGTCAGCAGGTTAAGATTGAACATCAAAGGGCTAGTGGATTGTTACAGCCATTGGATATTCCAACATGGAAGTGGGATAAGATATCTATGGATTTTGTGACTGGGCTACCTCTTACTCGGAAGAAGCATGATGCGATTTGGGTAGTTGTTGATCGACTAACCAAATCTGCTCATTTCTTACCAATCAGAAAGGATTATGGTATCGAAAGATTGGCTGAGATTTTTCAGCAAGAGATTGTTAGACTTCATGGTACTCCGACATCTATTGTGTCCGATAGGGATCCGCGTTTTACTTCCCGTTTCTGGAAAGGTTTGCAAAAAGCTTGGGGTACTCGACTTAATTTCAGTACGGCATTTCATCCTCAAACGGATGGTCAGTCAGAGAGGACTATTCAGACCTTAGAGGACATGCTAAGGGCTTGTGCTTTGGAATGGACTGGCAGCTGGGATGAATATTTGTGTTTAGTAGAGTTTGCATACAACAACAGTTGGCATGCTAGCATTAAGGCAGCACCGTTTGAACTTCTTTATGGGAGAAAATGTAGAGCACCTACTTGTTGGGATGAAGTAGGTGAACGCTTAATTGAAGGTCCGAAAATGATTGAGATCACTAATGAGAAAGTAGTTGTTGCTAGAGAAAAGCTGAAGGAGGCTAGGTCTCGTCAGAAAAGTTATGCCGACAAGCATCTTCGTGATTTAGAATTTCGGGTTGGAGATCGTGTGTTTTTGAAAGTCTCGCCGTTTAGAGGTGTGAAATGTTTTGGAATCAAGGGCAAGCTCAGTCCTCGATTCATCGGTCCGATTGAAATTCTGGAACGTATAGGAGAAGTTTCGTATCGGTTAGCACTTCCGCCTCAGTTATCGCATGTTCATGATGTTTTCCATGTATCTCTCCTAAGGGGATACAACTATCATCCGTTACACGTTGCTTCTTATCCGTTTGATCAAATTCAGTCCGATATGTCTTTATCTGAAGAACCGGAAGCTATATTAGAAAGGCAAGAAAGAGTCATGAGAAATAAAGTCATTCCGTTCGTTAAGATTCTTTGGAAAATCCCCCGGAGCGTGAGGCTACTTGGGAAACCGAAGAGTCGATGCGAGCTAGTTATCCTCATTTCTTTGAATAGTTTGGTATGTTCTCATTTCGTTTTCGTATCGTTTCATTTCAAATTTTCGAGGACGGAAATTCTTCTTTTTAGAGGGGAAGAGTTGTAAAACCTGAAAATCTAAAACATAACTAAAGACTAAAATACGCTTGAAGTCAAAATTATTAAATACGTAAAATACGTTTATGTTCATTTAACGAAATTTAAAACCTAACTTACGAATAATTAAAACTTAACAAATATGTGTATGTGATCGACTTTGTACGACGAAGGTTAAACGTCTCGCGTAAATAGTTGGGCCTTGCTTTCGTTTGTTTGTGAACCAAGTTGGGCCGTTTGTTTTGTTGGTTTGGACTCACGCCGAGAGCCCAAGATGGGCGTGTTGTTTGTGTTCGGTTGGATCAAGAAGCCGAGAGCCCAAAGGGGTGTTTGTTTTGTTCGGTTGGACCCAAGCCGAAGCCCACACCCTCTCAAGCCCTAACTAAATGTGTACTACTATAAATACAACACATTAAACTCAAATTGGAACCCTAGTTTTGCCTCTTTTCTTTTCTTCTCTATCCGGCCGAGCACCAACTCCCTTGGTGTCGAGACTTTGTTTCCAACGAGCTAAGGTATAACATGTTTTCTCGTCTTCCTTTGATAACACCTTACGTTAATATATATTGTATCATGTTTTGTTTTTAGTCGAGCTTGTGTTTCTTTTTTTGGCCGAACCATATGAAACCGAAAACAAACAATATGAATTGAACCTTATAAATATTAGAGAACATGTTATGTAATACGTATTGTATGAATCGGATCTTAAGTATATCGAGTTATATGAAACCGAACCACATAGATCATGAATCGGCCAAGGTAAAACATGCAAACATGATTAAGTAAGATACGTAGATGAGCTAGGGTTTGCGTAAAACATATTAGCCGAAACCTACATGTTAGCTGAGCCATGTGAGGGTTTTTGAATGTGTGTTAAACGAGTAAAGATCATGTAAGACCTAAACCCTAAGTGATCTGTGAACCGTGTACCATGCGCGTGTGTTTGTGAAACAAGTGAGCTTGTCAATGTGAAAACGTAGTACGTGTTCATATTTATTCAAAGCTATTGTGCATGTGTATGTCGATGTGTACCTAATCCGGATAATAAGTAACTTGTGTTGTCACATGAAATCATTAACGTGCATGGATATAAAAGTTGACGTATAACATGTATATAAGTAACGAGTCATTAAAAGACGTAACATGTAAATTAAATGCATATTGATACGATATTAAAAGAATGAGAAAACCCTAGAACATAAATGAGAGTCGATTAGGGTTTGAAGCTAAAGGTATTAATTCATTATTTCATGTGTGAGTTATGACTTTTAAACTATTTTCACATTTAACCCTAAACTTTAATAAATGACATAATGAATCTTAATCTACGATATTGATTATAAAACACTTAAGTCTCATTTAATCATAAATCTCTAAAGTATTAAGATCACTGAAATACATTAAGTATGAACACCAAATATTAAAAGATCAATTCGACAAATATGGAATCATAAATAACATGTACGACCGTTAATGTGTATAGGTTCTGTGAAGAAGGAGTAATCCTTTGCTTTCCGTATTTCTGCTTTTTGGTCATTTGCTTCGGAATAAGGTACAGATATTCTGACCTTTTCAGTAAAGGTTCCTTATAACGTTTTCTTTCGTTAGCTTTTATATTAGGGTTTCCTAAGCCTTTGCTATGAACCCCATTCTGTTTGTTTGAGCTGTTGCTTATCTGAACTCTGATTTCTAAATTATGAAACATCTGGTTTGAACTATATGATATGAAAACACTGATTTTGAAAATATGATTAATCTTCTGATAAAGTATGATCTGTGTCAATTATGACATTCTGATTTGACCTAAGATAGTTTGACACCCGAGCCAAATATTTCACTAGTCATGGGGGTTCCATGTCCGTGTCAGTGATGTACCTCTGACATGACTCTAGGGCAGTAGAGTGATGTTCTGCCACGTCCCTTATCTGTTATCTGTTATGATCTCAAGTTATATTATATGACCAATGTCTGTCTGTGGGGCGTATGGATGCATCCTAGATCTGTTATTTGTTATCTGTTATATGTTATATGTTATCTGATGATTGATGCTGCGTGCATGCACGTCCTTCATAACTCTGGTAGGTCTCCCCTACAAATGTTGCCTTATGTGAATATGATTATGATCTGATATTTGTTTCTGGGCTCGTGGTAGTTAACTATAAACTTTAATCGATAATTCTGATTTACACTTTGAAAATGATTATGATTTTGCTATCTTTCGTTCATTATATTTCGTGTTCGATATCGTTTCGTATTCGCTTTGCTTTTATATCTGTTCACTGAGCGTTTGAAGCTCAGCCGCATTTCTTTTCTTCCGCGACAGGTATCTAAGCATTGGAGTTGGGTTTTGCTTTGGGATGAGTGCTGAGTGGACTTGCCTTAGAGATTTTAGCTTTGATCTTATGATGCCATTTAAGACTTTACTATTTCAGATATATTTTTGGAGTTTATTTTCCGCTGGGACCTATGTATTTAAGTCATGTTGACTTGAATTATTTCAGTATTTATGTTAAGACTTCTTTTGGATATTTATGTTTGCTTTGATATGACACCATTATTTGTGATTCCTTTAACCTTCTCGGGTCGGGGCGTTACAGATGTTATGAACAAATATTATTTAAATGAAATAAAACATTGGTTATGTTTATTTTTCATTTTCTTAATATTATATCCTATATTTGCATGTTTAATCCATGAATAACTTTTGTTATTCTAAAAGTCCGTTGTTGATCAATGATGTGGGAATGTCATTGAATTAAGACAAATCTGAGTTTTGGTAGAATATACTTTAAGTATATTGATGCGTGGGACATGCCAAATTCACATGATATTCAATGAATTGAATATAGGACAGATCCCAACTTTATATGATGATACTTTATGGATCTTTGTCATTAAGTATATCATGAAGTGTTTATCCTCAGACTTGAGATACCAGATAACTGATATGAATGTAGTGCACTTGTGTAAGATAGTCTAACGCTATCCGTAACTGGTAGTTATAAGGGCTATTTTCGGAAGTGTTACAAAGTTCATGAGTTATGTTTGTAGTCAAGAGAATTTGTTCCTTTGAATTTGTTTCAAAGCATAATACTATATTTGGGCCTCTCGTAGGATTGGCAAGATGTTTGTAAGACCTTACCCAAGATCTATCTGGAATACGTTTAGATGATTTGGTAATCTTGTTCAATCAGATATAACGAGAAACAAAATATTAACTTATGAAATGACTTGATCCATATTTATAGTTAATGTAGTATTAGTAACAAAAGGATAAGTAAAAATGATAAATCATTAAATGGTTTTTTCCAGGAGACCATACTCGATTCGATCTGGGGGCATTGGCGTGTTAAAGCTAGACTAACCAATGTCATTACTATATTAAGTAATATCCAAGTGGGAGCTGAAAGGTTTATGGATAATTATTAATATTAGTATGACCGGATTCGAACTCGAGACTTCGGGATTGCACACATTACGTATGAGAATTGATGTAAATAATTATAATATATAAAACGTTATTATTATTAATTATTAGTCACGAAATAAATACTTAACGGTGGTTAATATTTAACGAAGTTTGGCTAACGGTCGTTAAATGTAAACTTAAAGGACTAGAGATGAAATTATAAGTCGGGAAGGATCTAGAATCCCTTTGGGATTGATTGGCCGATCGGTGGGGGTTCCCTAACCCAACCCACACATTAACTTGTCCTCCAAGATTGGTTAACTATAAATACAATCCTATTGTGTTCATTCTAAAAAAATCTTGGTGACTTGCAAACCTAATTTCTCTCCTTCTCCCTCTTTCTTTTGTGTGGCCGGTCGAACTCCCCTCCCCATAGGGATTCGATTTGCTTAACTAAAGAATAAGTATTTGGTTTGTTTCGTGATCAAGAAACTAGCTTTTCACATCAAATCGCTATTAGTACGTG
>BPTQ01000002.1:253829523-253923231 GCA_019973895.1 Chrysanthemum seticuspe | reverse complement strand
TGGAAGTGATGAGAATAGTATGCAACTAATAAGTATTGATGTACATTATGTCATTTGTTGCTGCAAAGACCTGGGGTTTCAAAGTTGATCATCATAGAGATGAGTTTATCATTGGTTCTTTGCTACTGAAATGTGAAAACAATCCTCTAGTACTGAAGTCTCAAAAGATCTTTCAAGGTCAGGAAACTGGAACTTAACCAAGTCAAATTCCAGTTTAGGGGAGGATTGTTGGGAATTATGTGAAGTAGGATTTCTGCTGTCATTACTGCCGAAGGTTTCTGCTGAAGTAGAAGCCGAATCTGCTGAAGTAGTGATTCTACTGAAGAGTACAAGCGTTGTCGTGTTACTGCTGAAGGGTGAAAGCTGACTAGGATCATCATGCGCTATATGAATTAAATGCTAACTCTCCATACTCTTGTACTGCCCAAGGTTGCATGGGTATTATTGTACTGCTCAATATTGTTTAATGTATTAGTCATTAAATGCATGCTTGCATGCTTAGTAGATTGAGTTGTAATAGATTAGGGTTCCTTGTCTATAAAAGGAACTTAATAGTATGTAATAGTAACTCATCTGAAACATAGAGTTTCAGTTAATAAAAAGATCCATAGAGGATCTAAGTGTTCTTAGTTATAACATCTTGTATTTACTTTCCGCTATATAATACGAGTTGTAGAGATTGTCTTTTAGTTTTCTTATGATTACATAGGCAACACTAACGATCCGCGAGTGCTAAAGATCTGTCAAGGTCTGAGAGTTTACAACAGAGGACGTCATGATGGGCACATTACCTTTCCTTCAACTGTTAGCGCAATTAGCAACTTCATTCTTCAAATGTGACCAAGGTGGCCTCCTCGATACTATATCTATAATGAGCTCATAAACGTAGTGCTTATAACTTCGCACTTTACAATCAACAAATAACTATTTTTTTTTCCGAATCACTTCGTTTTCATTTTTTCCCCCACACATAACAACTAAACATAGCATCCCCCACTTGAGATGAACAATACGAGAATTTGGGGGGTCTTCAATGATCTTCAAAAATATGTCGTCGACGAAAGCGTGATTTCCTAACCTTTCCACTTGAACCTTGAACTTAGGCAAACAATGACTTCTCGATCACAAATAAAGACTACACGGTAGGCTAAGGTGTATGGGTGTAAGGAAACAATATGTTAGATGAACAAAATGAAAGGAATGGCTCAGACGGGTGTATCTAGGGGTATCTTGCACTAAAGGTGAGTGCAACAAAAGGGTTTAACATGGGGGTCGAGAAGTCGAGGTGACTAATCGATAGACACACAAGGATAGGCTTTTTGGGTGATAATCCTATAATATTGCCTTCTTAAACTGAATAATCCAAATACATTAAGCTAACTCAACATACCTCGTCTATGGTCTCGAAATGATGTAAAGGCCAAGTTCTAAAGTTTACAAGCTACCGGCACACTCATAATTTGGTGGATTTGGGGTAAATATTTGGAAACAGATAAGGCTAATCTCACCATATAATATCAAGGGTTATAATTTGCTCGGCTAAGGTCTAAACTAGTTACGTTAAGAAAAACATGTCAAAATTTTAAAAATGGCATAATTTTTCAAAATAAACTAGAAAAACGAAGGCAAAATAAAGTTCAAGAGATAATTCTACTCCCGTCCCCCACTTGAAATGTACAAAGTTCATTTTGTACTAAACGTTAAATAAAGGTGAAGAGAAAGTAGAATTAGAGCAAGAACTTTCCTGAAATTTGCTCCGAAAAAGAAAGAAGGCCCACGAAAAGAATCGTGCCTTCGCATAAGCATCCACGAGCAAACTTCAATCCCTGAAATCACACTACCAACAAGCATAATTGATTTGATCAATTATAGTGTATTAGGTATAAGGGAAAGAAACTCAAACGTGCGAGGTTTGAGTCCCCGGATCGTTCCTAGCGAAGGATGAATAGAGTTTATAACTCACGTCGCGTTTTACGGGTTTTTGAATGGGAAAATAGGGAGAATAATGGGATTCTACACTACGATAATGAAACATAAACTAAAAAAAAACTAAATAAGCATATAAAACAATAACATAAAGCACATTTATCCTAAAATGCAATTTAAGCCTAAAACGCAACTACGGGAAATCTAAAAACGTGAATTAAAACTAAAAAACGGAGTTCTATGCTAAATTATGAAACGTAAACTAGTTTTAACTCATAAAATATGTAAAATGATAAAACAAAACTTTTAAAACTCAAAACGTAAAGATACCGTAAAAACGAGTGTGCTCGGGAAAAACCCAAGCCTAAAATGTAAAAGTTATGAAATAACGACCCTAAAAACACGAAACTAATTTTCCTAGGTGCGAAATGATAAAATAAAATTTTAGGAAAAAGCGGAATATTTTTTTGAGTTTTTAAATATTTATTATGAATTAAAAACTAAAACGTAGAAAATTAATTATTAAAAATACTAAGACTTTTTGAAAAATTATGAAATTTGGCAGAAAAATACTTTAAACTATTAATAATCTAGGAAAAATGATAAATGTAGAAAAGCTACTTGGAATAAGCTAATTAAAGGCTTAACAATTAAATAAGCTTAAAGAGAAAAGTGGCTTTAAAGCAATAATATGTGCAAACCTAGACGTTGGATAACTAGTAGAACAGATAGTCGTGGTGCTGGTTGTGACTTGTGAGGCTTTGGTAGGTGAACTGACAGACCTGGGTTCGAATCCCAGGCATGTCATTTTTGGTTCCTTTTTATTTATTTTATTTTTTTGATTTTTTCTTAAACAAACTTATAAATAAGCTAACTAACAACTTTTTTAGGAAAACTAATTAACAAAAACAGATAGATAAGCTGATTAAAGACAAATTTAAAACTGTAAATAAGAGTGAATAAGCAAAACAGATTCAATCCTAAAGCTAAGAAACCAAACACTCTTATAATGATCCTAATGAGCTAAATGGGAAATCTAATAAGCTAACAAGGCTGAAGTGCAATCTATACTATCCTAATGATTATTATAACGAAGCAAATAAGCTAAAGAGGATGAGAATAAGCACTAGACTACAACTGTTGTAACAGCAGCTAAAGGGCAGAGTAACCAAGGCAAGTCTATTAATCCTTATAGGGTAAAGGCTATAAAATAACAACGTACTTTTCAAATTTTGCCAACTTGAAACACTTACTTTTTTATTACATTAGTTCACCAACGAACTTTCAAAATTTGTTCCGACTTCACCCATATGACCCGTTAATATTCAAATAATAACTGAAATGACTATATTAACCTCAGCATATGGGTGAAGTCAGAACAAATTTTGAAAGTTCGTTGGTGAAGTCGGAACAAATTTTAAAGAATACAAGGGTAACATAATATTATTTTAATATAAGCGGGTCATATGGGTGAAGTCGGAACAAATTTTAAAAGTTCGTTGGTGAACTAAGGTAATAAAAAAGTAAGTGTTTCAAGTCGGCAAAATTTGAAAAGTATGTTGTTATTTTATGTCTTTTACCATAACTCAAAGGGAATCAAACTAGAAACTAATAATCTACACTAAATAAGCATATAATCAGATTAGAATTAACACAAACCACCAACTTAAGACCCATAGCAGCCATAACATTTGATTTTTTTCCATTTGGGAAAAGTAAAACAAGCTACTGAATTTGCTATTTTTAATTTTTAAAATTTTTTATAACAACTAAAACTGACTTAAAATGCTAGGTGAAAAATGACAAAAACCACTTTGAGACTGAAATGAGTTTGATGACAGATTTGGAAAATTAAACTCAGATTCAAAAATGGACTTGAAAACTAAAGTCTATGGTAAGAAAAACTTTTAAAATCAGTAAACAAACTCAATGTACTCAGATTACTCTAACTAAAATTCATTTAAACCTTAAAATTTAACCAAATCCAAACACTCCTTTAACTACTTAAAATGCACTTTGACTTTAAAACTGAGATGAAAATGGACTTAAACTGATTAGAGAAACTTAAACAAACTATAAACTTAACCAATTAACAACTTGAAATTAGAATTTAAGCTAAAACTAGATTGACTTTTATCATTGACTAAGTTTGACCTTTTTTGCAAAAAATGAAATAAGTGCTAATTAATAGGGATGGCAATGGGCGAGAAAAAACCCGTAACCCGTGGGTACCCGCACATAAATGGGTGGGTAAAATCGTCAATTTTCACCCACGGGTGGGTCGTGGGTGAAAATTTGTACCCATCAGTGGGTGGCGTGTGGGTGACGGGTGATGCATACCCATCGCGGGTATACCCATGACACCCATTTAAAATACCCACGGGTATACCCTTCAAAATACCCGTGGGTATACCCATAAATCCATGTTAAAATTAATTTAACTAATTAAAATATTTATGATGTTGTATGTATACATTTAATAGTTACAAAATCTAAAAAAAACACATTAAACCGAAAATGTGTTTGAGTTTCAAGACTAAAAAAAGAATATAAAAGATCAAATATCAAAGTTGTATACATGTTAACATGTATAAATTATAATCTCATAAACTCAGTTCCTCCTTGTGCTACATCTTACCCGCTTCTTTCTTGCTCGCACTTCGACCCGTAACTTCAATTATTCCCTTTATGAGGTTCACACCTAATACATCTAAGTATTCTAGTTCTATAGTTAAGTAAGTTTCATATTAAAGATGTTTTAAACCATTTTACTTTATTTATCTAATTAACAAATATGAATGTGATTTGGTATAATGATGTTTAATAGCTACTTTCAAATATGTGTTTAAGTATTTTGTGAACTTGTATTTGGCAAATTGATTAGTGTCTTATTAGGCAAAAAGTTTGTTATAGGACGCAATTGTTACAACTTTCACCAACCCATTTGCGGCAATCCCTCTATTCTTCTTCGCTACCCCAGTCACGTAGGTTGGTTTGGGTCAATTTAGTAGAGCTTGCCTCTCTTTCTTAATTCAGGACTTGGTGGCAACAACCATGTTGGCATCTTCTTTATGCCCCTGGGTAAGACCACTACATATAGGTAATACACATAGCAACAACGAAAGAACAACAAGCATTATAGTACTATGATTTTTAAAGGGAGACTAAAGAGAGATCTTAAGGAAAACTGTAATTGGGTTAACTACATTCTAGCAATTGGACAGTGTATTTATAGAGAAATATGTTTCTCGAGGTGCTACTTATTTCAAAAGGTCCCTCCTTATCACACTACGATCACTATCGCACGTTCTTTTGAAATTGCCCCTGTAACGCCACTTTTTCTTGTTCTTATCCCTATGATCACACTACTAGAATCATGGCTTTTAGCCACGACGAAAGTTGTGGCTAAAACTCCACTAAACGAAAAAATAATCGATTTTTCAACGTTTGACTATGAAAACCACCTTTAGCAACATCAAAGTCATCGCTGTAACTGTTTCAACCTTTGACATTGGCTTTCAACGCAAATATTTGGTTAAAAAAAAAGTGACCTTGAACTTTTAGTGACGACATGGTCGTCGCATAAAGCAAAAATTTTAATTTCTTTTATATCCTTTTTTTTGAAAGGCTATTTTGTTGATATTCTGTTTAACACTGTAAATAAATAATTAATTTTAAAAATTTTAGCCTCAGCTTTTGTCGCGGCTAAAATATTAATTATTATTTTACTTTTAATTAATTATTTAGCTTCGACAAGTCGTCACTAAAAGTGATATTATTTTAACGAAAAACCTTTAGCCACGACATGTCGTGGTTAAAAATAAATTATTATTTAAATAGCTGTTTTTAGATTCTATTTTTCAAAAAGTTGTAGTTCTGATCTTGTCGCTAAAAAATATTAACTTTCAAGGCTAAAAGGTGTCGTGGCTAAAGCTTTTTAGCTTCGGGGCTTTAGCCACGACTTTGAGTCGTGGCTAAAGGGCCCGATTCTTGTAGTTACCTAATATAGAAAAGTAAATAAGTTATCACCAACTTTACATAATTGACTATGTTTCTTAAACAAAATGCACAACCATCGTAAAAGTTATAGTGTTATACCAAGATAAAAAAATATTATAAGCTTTAATACCAAGATAAAAAAACATTTGACAGACCATGCAAAGTTCTTGATAATATCGCGGTGTTTAAGCCCATTAGTATATAATGTCATGCGCTATACGCTTACAAATTATCTTCAACGAACCAATAGGATAGAAGCTGTGACAATATACATTCTAAATTTCGTTATCAAAAATAGCGCCTCAGGTTGACAAGATGCTCCACCGTTTACCACAATATCGCACGATTACGAGCATGATATGATGTTTCATGAGAGGGATTGCGAGTGTAGCAACTGAAAGGACGTTAATATATTTGTGCTTATTTTTTAGTATTAAAATTCTTTAAAGTTGAACTAAACATTATACATCATATTCATCAATCACAAAATAAATAAATAATTAAAAAAATTACTTTAAATGAAAAAATAGGACCTACATTTATGCCTCTTTTCGCAAACTTAATGACCTATCATGTTATGTTAAACATTAGAGAATCCTTATAAAGTCCCGTCATGAGGATTTAGGGTGCCATGGGCCGGAAAAAAAATGCTATTAAAACAACCGTTATTGATGCTAAAATAAAGTTACAAATATTCAAATATACTAATTGATGATAAAAGGAGTTATAAATATCCAAAAATACTACCCCGTATTATAAAGACTATTTTATTCTATGAATAGTGCACTTCTTCTAGCATTTTTCGAAGCAAAGTTGTTGACCATCTCTTTATAATTGACATTGTCTAACAAATCATTCTCAATAGCTATCAATGACAATCTATAAGTCTCTCCTGTGACATTGAGGACTGATAACATCAAATAGTCCTAACTTTTTAGTGTCAATTTCCCTTGATTATGCTCATATTTTATGTCATTTATATGGATTTACGCTTGTATTCTTTTATATATCACTTCCAGGTAAATTATGAGCATTGGAGCTTAGAGACGCGGATTTGGAGATTTTCCTAACAGTTTATGATAGTATGCTATTTATGAAGAAGCTACGGCGTAACTCATATTCTCAATTACGCCGTAGCTAGTGTTTTATCTCAGAAGACCAACTCAACTACAGTTACGGCGTAACTCTCAACTAAGGTTACGCCGTAATCATCTAGGTCATGAAGCATTTCGCGCCTCCATCAACTATGCCATAATATCCTCACAAGCATTACGACGTAACAACCTTCTAATAAGAGGTTATGGCGTAACTCACATCAACTCTACGGAGGAGCTGCAAACTACGGCGTAACCATTCCTTATTGTTATGCCGTAGTCTACTTAATGAGAGTTATGTTTTGAAGATAATTAAGTTACGGCGTAACTCTCAACTCAAGTTACGCCGTAACTATGATCGTGCCTATAAATACAAGCCTTAAAATCTGCATTTCACATCATTCACTCACAACTCAAAGGCAGATAACGTGAAGAGGGTTCCAAAGGCAAATCACACGGAGCATACGGAGCCATATCCAAGGGAGGAATCACATCATATCGATAAACATTAGCGATCATTTCTATCTTTTACTTTAATTCATGTCTTTCATTATGTTAAACATTAAATTTCTTGTATCTTTTAATATGATCTAGTAAGCACCTTTGGTGCTAGCCTAGTTATGATTCCTTGAATGTATTGTTTGTGTTTTTATGCTTCCGTATAATTATTTCTAGTGTAGGCATGCATAGTTCGATGGTAGTTACCCTAGCTTCGGTAGTTTTGAAATGCGGTTGTATCTAGTTGCTTAGGAGAATTGACCAACTGACCCTAAGTAAGTAGGCAGAGTCGGGAAGGGTAAGAATTGACCAACTGACGACCTTTCCCCTCTTGTGCGAACTGACCAAATGATCACCGTTCGTATGGACGAACTTAAGAAGTTAGGGATGAGTGTCTAAGATGCTAGCCTCCGGGCACTCATTATTTCGAATCTTGCATGTAGGGTACTTAATGACTTGGCTTAGGTGACTTAAGACCCTCGACTCCCCAAAGGGTTGGCCTTTGACGTTTGGTAGGAGCCTTTATTAATTGGTTAGGACGAATTGACCAAATGATGTCCTAGCGACTTAAACCCCCACTTGAATCAATTGGAAGTAATTTAGAAAAAATAGACATTACATGATAGGATGATTAGTTAGGTTAGCACACTTTCTCTCCGCTGTTTACAACCTTTATTTATTTTGCATTTCATTTCTTGTCTTTAGTTAATTAATCATTTCAACCTCAAAACCAGTTAAAACAAGTGACACTTAGACTTAATAGGATCCTCATCTACATAGCTCTTGGGAACGACCTCGGCTTTACCACCTTCTATACTACGCGCGATTGGGTTCACTGCTCGTTAGTGCATTAGGTAAACCTTAGATAGACGAGAACTTATTTTTTAGTATTAAAATTCTTAAAAGTTGAAATAAACATGATACATCATATTCACCCATCACAAAATAAATAATTAAAAAAGTTACTTTAAATGAAAAAATAGAACCTACATGTATGCCTCTTCTCGCAAACTTAATGACCTATCATGTTATGTTAAACATTAGAGAATCCTTGTAAAGTCCTGTCTTGAGGATTTTAAGTGCCATGGGCCGGAAAAAAATGCGATTAAAACAACCGTTATTGATGCTAAAATAAAGTTACAAATATTCAAATATACTAATCGATGCTAAAAGGAGTTATAAATATCCAAAAATACTACTCCGTATTATAAAGACTATTTTATTCTACGAATAGTGCAATTCTTCTAGCATTTTTCGAAGCAAAGTTCTTGACCAACTCTTTATAATTAACATTGTCTAACAAATCATTCTCAATAGCTATCAATGAAAATCTATTAAGTCTCTCCTGTGACATTGAGGACCGTAAGTAGGACTTTAGCAACTTCAATTTTAAAAAACTTCTTTCTGTGGATGCCCCACTGTGACAGGGGATGGTCAACAATACTCTATATGAAATTAGTGCATTAGGAAACAATCCCGTTGTTTCAAGAATGTTAGGACATCAACAGGTTCCATATTTTCAGTAGGCAAAAAAATATTAAACAACCTTAACTCCACCAATAATTCATTTTCATCAATATCTGATCATTCATCGTTCTTTAGTGCAGCTTCGAGTTTACTACAAGACAACTTAAGACTCTTGTCATCATAGGACTTTAACTTATAACAAGAAAACAAGAAACCAGATATACTTTCATACTCTGTGTATTGTTCGAATCTTGTTTTAAGAGATCTATAGTGCAACTTCGAGTTTACTACAAGACAACTTAAGACTCTTGTTATCATAGGACTTCAACTTATAACAAGAAACTAGATATACTTTCATACTTTGTGTATTGTTCGAATCCTATTTTAAGAGAACCAATCGCCTGATCAACAATGTATAAAAAATAATTAATCTTGAAGGACTCCTCCGCGAAAAATGAAGCAACATGATCAACTGGATTCTCTTCAAATTGCCTTTTCTACGAATTACACGTTTTTGAATGAACACGGGATCAATATCCATTTCAACAAAAAATTCTTTAGCATCATTAAAGGCTTTAGAGAGCCACGTTTCTCTAAACTCCTCAAAGAAAGATATCAATCCTTTCACTTTAATAGTGATATCGATAAGCATATCATTGGATTATAATATTCCGCGTATAAGATCATAAACCAAATAACTATTGCTAATAAAAACTCAAAATCACCAAACTCATTTGTTGCTAGAGATTTTGCTTGACTTTGAATTAGAGAATCATTGTCACTTTTTGCAACTTGAAGCAAAGCCTCTCGTATGTCTGAAATCTGTAATGTGATTTCTTTCACACTTTCAATACGACTCTCCCAACAAGTGATGGATACTTAAGAGTTAATCCATTAACATTATCTTTCAAAATTGCCACCTTCTAGAAGAATTGGCAAATATTGTGTAAATGCATTGTATTATTCCAAAAAAAAAAAAAAATGAGTAACTATTAGACAAAAAACAAACGGGATAAAAAAGTACTGTGAATTACGTAGTATTGTATAATCTACTTACCAAAACTTGAATACAAGTGTTAGCCATGTCACATAATGCAAGATTAAGACTATGACAACCACATGGAGTAACCAACAAAATCAACAACCTATAACTTTCATATAGAATGAGTAACTACTAGATAAAAAACAACCGGGATAAAAAAGTACAGTAGATTATAATCTACTATTTGATGAAATTTTTCATACTGGCCCAACCTCCAAATCCGAAACCAATCACAAAAAAAGCAAACCACGATGAATATGTTAACAATGTACATGGCCAGTCCAGCTAGGCAGAAAAAATGGTGGCTTCTCCGCAGCATTCTGCATACAACAAGTTTAAGGTGAGTCACTCGATTCAAAGTTAGGTTTGTAATGTGAGTGGGTTAGTGAGCCAGCTCAATGTCTAGATTGATTAAGTGCAATAATAGCAAGAATGTAACTGATCACTAATGCATCTAAGCCAATAAATCAATGATAATGAAATGTCACCAAACTTTGTCTTATCCCACTTTCTAACCCCTAATTCTAAAGGAACGAATGGAAGGTACATTTCTAATCTCCAAAATATTCACGTGAAGTGATCTGATTATTCGGTCTTGCATATACGTTGTATAGTACTTGCAGCCTAAAAACTGATTTCACATTTAAAACAAAATCACCTACTTATATGCAGATTTTATTCAGGCACTAGAGGTAGTGATTTTGAACCGTTTACTTGTGAATGGGTCGATTGAGGTTAGGTTTTATCTCTAACAGGTCTAACAAGTCAAATGTAAAAACTTGGATTATTTTATAATAGCATACATTTGCTGTCATATTTTACACCCTGATTGGTTATTGAACCAACTAAGGTTAACCAATTCAGCTTGGTTTTACCTGTATCGAAACATACCCGTTTTAATCGAACTAATTTTGACTTGTAACTCAACCTGCCCATTTTCCACCTCTAGTTTTAATTGCCTGTGGGTTTCTTAGTTTGTATCTATCAGAAATTGAGATTTTAGAGACAGTGTGGATGGATTACCTGGCTAGCAGAAGCCTTTCGGTAAGTAAGCATATGGGCTAGAGCAGGGATAATATAGACAGTGAAGCTAACCAACAAAGCCCCAACAGCCGAATTGATTGGACCAAAAAACGGGAAGATGATGGCTAGGAACCAAATTGGAATCACAACTGGCAACCTAGCTAATGCCCGTAAACATATGCTCTTTGTATCATGCATTCCCACTACTTTCTCCCACACAAAGTACAGTGGAGTACACGCAAAACCAAATGTTATAAACTGCAAAATATAAGGCAAAAGAAACAAACACAAATCAGTCAACACAAGAATAAAACAGACCTAGTAAGTCAATTAACCGTTCCAAAATTCATACCTGATGGATGAGCATGAGGACAACGGCTGTATCACGAAAACGAGTTTTTGGCAGAAGGGAAAAAGCATTGGAGTGGTTTCAAAGTTGATCACCAAAGGCCCAAAAAAACATTGCAGCAGCTGATGGGAGTGTTAATGTGAACACATATGATGGGAGTGAAAACAAACATATGTACTTGAATTTCTGTGGTTTCCACATCGCGTGCATTATTTCACTGCAATAAACATGTAACTCAAGTCATTATTAACCTAAATTGACTAGAAAAAGAAAACTAAACTTTAATTTAGGACTGAATACTAACACTGTGACAGCGTGTCCACCAGAAGTGTAGAGTATGTTTTTGGCTCCAGTGAAGTACAAAACGAGCTTTTGCAAATGCGCATGACTGGAGTTCTTATCTATCTAACAAATTATTCTTGGTATTAATGAGCAGCATAGCCATGCTACAAGTTATGTCTTAATACTTTTGCTAAAGGCACGTATCCCAGCCTCATTAATGTCAGAATCAAATATTGTCTACTACTACTTCCAATCTAGATAATACAAACGAAGCAAAAACAAATCAAGGAGTAGGCAGTTTTGGTTAAACGTATTCTTGCTGAAACATGACGAATTATGTTGAAGGTTCAGCCACACAAATACATGTTTGTCACCTTTTATTTTCCACACCTGTTTGTCACCTTTAGTTTTAGAAATAGGCATATAACAAATATTATATTCTGAAATTGACTTCAGTAATCAAAAAAAGGGGAGAGAGGGGGAATTGGTAAAAAGTAACGGTTCAACCCGTGACCCAAACTCATTTTGACCCATTACCTGACCCGTCCCACCATTTTCAGACCGCTAGTTTATCGTCATTGCCTCAGTCATCTTATGCCCCTTCTAAGGTTTTAAACAATTTGCATCACAAACAATGAAACTTGGCTTTTTCTTATATTATTCATGACCATATACATCTTAGGTTGTTTGATAGGTCAGAAAGTGTCAACTAACTTCTAAATTATCTCACAACTGCTGTAACAGAAAAGCAAAAAAAGTACTCATCTTCCGTAAATCAGAACAAAAGGCCAATAAAATTAGATGGCAAAAAGATGTAACCATGTGTTATTTAGTCGAACATACATATCGTTTGTCTTCAAGGCTGGCAATACAACACAATAACATAAGTGAACTATAACAGCGGGGACATGTTTATAGAGCTAAAGCTGTACGGAACTGTAGTATCCACAAGGCTACTTGCATTATGAAATATCGGGCTTCAAGTGAAATCGCCTCCAACCAACATATAGCAATCTAGAGAGAGACTTTGCATGTGACGACTTTTTTCAAACAGTGCCTCAGAATATCCTCTTCCGATAATAATGGAAGACTCGGCAGTCCACAGATGGTTTTTATCAGTCGATAAGTAATTGCCAAACATTAAATTCTACCAATTATAGATAATATTTGGATCCTGAAAAGACATACCAGTTTGTTATTGACTGAACGTAAGCAATCATTACTCTTTAGCATTAAAAGGATAACATGTAGCAGTTAATGCACAAATTCTGTGATTTGAAGAAAATATGGGGAAGCTCACATCTGCGTAACAGCAGCAGGGTCA
Organism: Chrysanthemum seticuspe; assembly: GCA_019973895.1. Taxonomy (NCBI): domain Eukaryota; kingdom Viridiplantae; phylum Streptophyta; class Magnoliopsida; order Asterales; family Asteraceae; genus Chrysanthemum; species Chrysanthemum seticuspe. Next base: position 253,910,227 of record BPTQ01000002.1, on the reverse strand, counting down.
CTGGCATTGTCTTGTATGGCCTTATACAATGCAACTTAACCTCAAATTCTAAGTGATCACATCAGAAACATCTGATTTGTTGCTTTACTAATATGCAGAACACAATAACGCAATGGATGGTCAAAGTATATATATACCATAACACATGTTATTAGTAATTATGCTTTCATTTTCACATATTTATTTCTACTGCAACTTAAAATTGATAGAAATGAGAAAGCATATATTTTACCAAGAGCAAAGCGATACAACTTATTACAGTTGTCAGTTGATTATGTAGTTTTCATATCTGTATCTGCAATGGTTTTATAATCATCAAAATAACAAAAAAAAAATTACTGAATCTGCAATGGTTTTATTACACAGAGACAACACACAAACATCATAATTCACAGAAGCTTATACACGACAGCATAACTTAAAAAGTTCCAGCTCCACCCCAAACTTCTATACCTGTATCACAAATTGATTTAGAGCAAGAAAATTTATAGAGCAAGGCATTTTGCAAAAATTTGATTAAATAAATAAACATATGAAATATCGTACCTTTGATTATCTAACATCATTTCCCGATATAAACATGTCTTCTCTTCTTCTTCAAGACCAAACTCTCTGTTGCATCAGCAATTGCGTTGAACCACTTGACTTTTCTTGTTGACAACATTAGATATCCCATCACCAATCCAAGTAAGGTCCCACATCCATATCCCAACGTCACTACTTCCCATGTAAATCCACTCTCCTCCTCATTTGATTCAAGCTCTTGTTTGTGTGTACGCTCGCTGCACTTTTTGGTCATCGGAAGCCCACATAGTCCTGGATTCCCTTCAAAAGATTTCTCTTCAAATGTGTTAAATTGTGTTCCATCTGGAATACGGCCCAAGAGATGGTTTTGCGAGAGATATAACACTTCAAGAGTGTTGATTCCTGCAAGACTTTGTGGGATCTCTCCTGAGAGTTGGTTCCAAGATAGGTCTAACGACTCGATCTCTGTGAGATTCCCCAGAGCATGTGGAATTGGACCAGTGAGGCTGTTGTGGGACAAGTTGAGCACTATTAGCGAATTAAGACCACCAATAACGTCTGGGATCTCTCCTTTAAATGTGTTATTGGACAGATCAATAATTGTGTAATCAACTGAAATTTGTGGAAAATCTAGATTCACCCCTTTCACCGCAACAACAAATGAGTAATACTCTATACCCATGGACAAATATTTTGGTGCTGTGCTGTTTTTAACAACATTCTTCATGGAATTAAAATTTTGAAAATACTTTACAGGGAGTTGACCTACAAACCCATTATGAGATAAGTCAAGAACTCGAAGACTTGGAAAGGGAAAATCAACAGTTGCAGAGGGTTGAATGTGACCATGAAAGTTGTTTGATTTGAGGACAAAAATTTGGAAGAGCTCCTAACCAACCAGGAAATGTGCCATTCAAATGGTTTTTTCCCATATCAACTACTTTCAACAGCTGACATTTGGACAAGGAACTTGGCAACTCACCTTCTAATTGATTTCCTTTTAAAATAAGCCCTTGTAAACTTTCACAATCGCCGTATACTTTTGGAATTGTTCCTTGAAAGCTATTATTCCCCATATCTATCATTCTAAGAAATGAGGTGATATTTCCAAAGCATTGTGGAATCAATCCACCAAAGCGATTATTGGAAATATCCAAAACCTCTAGCATGCTCATGTTGCAAATTGATGGAGGGAATGGCCCCTCAATCAAGTTGGACTGCAGATTCAAATATCCCAACCCATAAGTACTTCCTATCTCCCATGCCCAATGAGGAATTTGGCCATGGATTTCGTTGCTAGAGAGATCTAAGTAATAAAGTTGTTTCATGGCTCTAAGTGAATTCGGAAACACCTTAACCTTGCAAGAGACCAATCCTAAGGACCAAAAACCAGGGTTGACATAATGATTGGTATTCTTTGTGGTAACAGAGAAACCGCTATATGAGAGATGGAGATATTCAAGGTTTGTGAGGTTTGATAACAATGCATCCAACTCCAATTCACCACTAAAATTATTATATGAAAGGCCTAGGTCAGTGAAGTTGGTGAGTTGTGGAAATTTTCACAATGTACAATTTAAACAAGTTACAACATAATCCAAAATATAAAATAATTAAACACACTTATTAATATTATTTTTAAAACACCCTAAAATGAAAATTACATATTATTATACACATTATACACATTAATAAAATACACAAAGCTTCATACAAGTTAACAAGTTGATGGTACATATAGTTTTGAAAACTGGACTGGACCAACTGGTTCAACCGAGAACCGGTGTCGCCACCGGTTCGGCTAACCAATAAAAGGCATTCGAAAACGAATCAGAGAGGACCCGTTAAAACCAATACAAACTGGTGAATCAAGCCTCATCGAGGTCTGTTTCTCCGGTTAATCGTCACATGGTACCCGCTGCCACAATGCGCGGGTACCTTGCTATCTATATGTGAACAAAAAACCATAAAGTGAAAAGTGAAAAACTTAAATTAAAAAAGGAAATGTTGAAAACATATATTTCAAATGGAAACTATTAATACACATCGAAAAAAAGGTTGACCCGGGACGCTTCAAGCCCGGCGGGTTGACCCGGTTTAATTTGATCCGTTTTCGACCCAACCCGTCGGGTTGACCCGGTTTAAATCAACCCGTCTAGTGCAAAATTATAGCTTTTGATTGCTATAGAAAATTAACTTTCAATGAAAATTATGTGGTCCACAATAATCTTTAAACACTAAAGGAAAACGATTTTTGGATGATTCATTGAAATGAAGGTTAGATCTAAACAATAGAAGAGCTCAATTTCGCCTATTTGTCAAAATTGAGCATTTATATTAGTAAATGAAAGTTAAAATTGAGTTAGTTGTTGCCAAACATATTTTTTTGTCATGTTAATTTTATTAAATAAACAAAAACAAGTATGGCTTTTGGATCTTCTTTTTTTAAATTCTGGATTTAAATCTAAAACAACGTTATATTTTGATTGTTTAATACGTACAATTTACAATTAGACCTTTCACTTTTGAAAATGCATTAATCCTAAACCCAAATTTATGAACTCAATTGTAAAATTATCAATTTACAAATAGAAAATGTACGTTAAACTTATACATAACAATACTTATTATTATTATTTATCATTATTATTTTTATTAAATTGATCGTTATATTAAAAACTTCCTAAAGAAAAATAATTTACAAATAGCAAATGTACGTTAAACTTATACATAAAAATATTTATTATTATTATTTATCATTATTATTTTTATTAAATTTCGTTATATTAAAAACTTCCTAAAGAAAAAATAATTTACAAATAGCAAATGTACGTTAAACTTATACATAACAATATTTATTATTATTATTTTATTATTATTATTTTTATTAAATTGATCGTTATATTAAAAACTTCCTAAACATACGTGTTATATTTATTAAGCTTAAGTATGTGTTATATTGAGTGTATACACGTGATTATAACATATATAGGCAATTATATTTATTAAATTAAGAATAAAATACACCGTTCGTCCCTAAACATGTTGGAAAACATCATCTACGGTCGTATCTTGTTAGTGTAGTCATAGTGGGTCCCTTTTTTCAAGTTTTGACATCAAATGAGTCTCTTGACCCGTTTTTCGTCGGTCAACACCGTTTCTTTGCGTTTGCTTTCGTTTTTAGTTGGAGGGCATCTACGGTCGTATCTTGTTAGTGTAGTCATAGTGGGTCCCTTTTTTCAAGTTTTGACATCAAATGAGTCTCTTGACCCGTTTTTCGTCGGTCAACACCGTTTCTTTGCGTTTGCTTTCGTTTTTAGTTGGAGGGCATTATCGTCATTTCATATTTTTTGTAATTAATAAAAAAAAGTACAACGCAGCATCTAACATTGCTACAATATATCGGCTATTAGTAGGTAACAAGTTTTCACCATTCATCCCTAAACTCTCCTCTCTCTTATAAAATCTTATCTTTTTTATTAATTGTCCCATCAAATATGAGTAATGGTTCGTTGTGGTTGCGATAGGCGAGTTGTGGTGAGGAAATGTGGGAACAACATGAACCCCGGAAGGCGATTCTATGCCTGCCCAAGACAGGTTTCAACACTTTATTTTTTTTTCATTATAAAGTTTAATAATGGTGTTTATTAGTTAAATGATTAGTTTATTAGTTTAGTGGTGGTTTAAGTGTAAGGGTGGTTTTAGTTTAAAGTTTTGTTTTCAAGTTATGAGTTTAAGCTTCAAAGAGATGCTAACTTTTGATTTTCGCTTTGAGGGATCTACACGTCCATTCATTGGGTGGTACGATCCACCCATGTCAAGGAGAGCAAAGGACGTGATTAGCTACTTGCAGAGAAACATCCACCAGCATGAGGCGGCATTACAATAATGCCAAGCCGACCTCATTGCTCAGACAGAGTTAGCTGTCAACTTGGCCAACTGGGATAACGAGCAAGAGGCTGCTCACCAAGCATTCCTAGTTGATCTCTTTCTTGAGAAGAAGAAAGTTTGTCGTTTGAGGAACTTTTGTGTTTACTCTTGGATAGTGATCATCTTTATTTTTCTATGGTTTATGTAGTGGGTTTAGAAACTCATAGTTTTTTGTGTTTTGGACTTTTTCTAGAATGTATGTAATTGGTAAGGCTTCTGTAGGATGTCTTAGTTTTGGCTGACTAGTAAAAACTCTTTAGTTGATCTGGTTTGGTCCTTGTACAGCATTTATATGATATTCCATTATGGTTTTGTCCTTGTACTGTACTGTCTTTATTGGTTTACTAATCGGTCCTTGCCAAAAAACACATTTACATACGTTAGTAACTAGACTAACATTATCTAATCCAAAACACATCCAAGTAAAATGATCAAAGTCAAAAACACATATCCAAGTATCAAAGATGGATGATGTATTAGAGATGGATGAACAAACACTTTCGAATATGAACATAAACTTGCTCTGGTGTTGTTCATCTATTTTTGATTCTTCATTGTTCTTTTTTGAGAAAGAGTTTTGATCTTCAGTCAGTATATTCAACCTCTGGAGTTACTATAAATGTTTATTATACATGATTATTATATGCTTGTTATACATGGTTATTATACATGCTTAATATGTATCCAAGTGCTTTTGAAGGGTCTGTTAATGCTTTCGAGGGGTTTGCAAGTGTTGTTAGGGGTGTTAGAGGTCTTGCAAGTGTTCTTAGGGGGCCTGCACATGTTTTTGGGGGTGTTAGGGGTTCAGATATTCTAGGTTTAGTTTATCCACAACAAAGAATGGGCAAAACAGTTGGTGGTGTTAATTTTGCAACATCTAGTGCATTAGGTTTAGTATAAAGCATAATTGTAACAGGTTTAGAAGCAAGTAGAAATGTACAACAAAAGGTTAGAATAGGATATACTAATTGGTTTGGTAATGAAAGTCAAGGAATTTCATATCAACTCAAGATGGCATTTGACTATTCAATAGTCAATTTTCATGTGTAATAATATTAATTGACTTTGTAAAAGTCAACAATTATTATGACTATGAATTTGCAATACTCTATAGAAACGGGTAAAGTGGAAAATGGATACATTTAAAACTCATTATCCCATAGACTAAGATGAGATTATTTCATAGATAATGCAAATGTATATATTTCCAAATGCATAAAAAAAATTTAGTCTACAAAGTACATAAACATACATTGTTTAAATAGAGCAAATATTGTCTAGGAATTACGTATTAGATGAAAAGCATTGTCTTTGAAATACTTAACACATATGCTTTTGTGGTGAGGCCATTTTTGCTGCTATAATCTTCTTCCTACACCACAATGGTTTTGAAGTCACACTAGAAGCATCATCACCTTGACTTTCAAATTTAGACTGGACCACATTTGCTTGAACATGACTTTCAGACTGACCACCAGTTTCTTGCATATAACTTTGAGATTGAGCATCAGTTTGACATTGAGCTTGTTCATTTGCGTCAAACTTGTTACCTTTAACTTTTGTCTTCTTCTTTGGTGGAACATTTGGCTAGGAACATGAACCTATTTTTTGAGACTGATGGGTAATGCCTTGACTTCCTGTTACACCTCCTTGCCCAAGACATGTTTTCTTGTTGCGTCCAACATTACCACAAATACCACAAACTACACTATTACTAAAATGTGACAACTTACTATCTTTATCATTATCATCATTTTCAGTAGTTGCCTTAGTTCTTTTTCTTCCTTGGCCTAACCTTTGGTTTATGATGTTTAGGAGGAAGAATGCTTGTGGGCACATTTGAATTTTCCCAATGTTGATAACCATTTATGGGTTGGATGCTGTAATTGTAAGCTTCCTGCAAATTCTTAAGCAAGTAACATAGATGAACCCATGATTCTATTCTTGCATTCTATTGAATGCCATATACCAATTAGAAGCAACAACATGTTTACATGGCATACCTATAATCTCCCATCTTCTACAAGTACAAGCCCTAGTTTCAACATTCACAACACACTTATCTCTCCATCCACACTTACCTGATACTTATCTCCTTCAAGGTGTAACACACTTTACTTATAAGCCTTTTTTTATTCAAGTCTAACATTTGTGTGCCTTTCACAAAATTGACTATTCTTTGCATGCAATATTCTCTAATGTATTCTAAAGCAGTAATGATGGGTTGGTGTCTATCTCACACTAGTTTCTCATTAAACACTTCACACATGTTATTAAGTAACACATCAGAATGAACTCTCCTTTTACAAGTATAAAAGATGTTTAGTAATACTAAAAACAATGTTGAAACACAAAACATGTACAGTTAGACAGAGATTTAGTACCAAAAAAATGTGACATTGACCAATAGGTTGGTGGTATCTTACTTAACCAAGCATGGTCAGGTTCGCTAAAACTCTTGAATGCAAGCATGGTTGCCTCAAATTGTTTGACGGTTGTTTGATGGTGACTTTTGGAGGAAATAAGCTAAAGATTCAAGCAGAGAACACTAATCTTCAAGTAGATCACAAGAAACTAGCAAGATCAAGATCAAATGATGTATGTAGGGTGTGTTTGGTTCGTTGCTATAGAGAGAAAAAAGAGAGTTTACTAGAAATGTTTAAGTGTTTAGGATAGAATGAAGTAATGTCTAGATATTTCTTACTAATAACTTAGCTAGTTTATCTAACAAAGGGACTTGTGTGATGCTTGCATGTTAGCCGTGGCATAGGTGACAATGTGGTGTCAAATTTGTAGAAATCTCGTGTTTATTTATTAGTTTAGTGATTAGAGGGTATAATTTGATCCCGGTAATTACAAACGTAAAGCTTTTAAGACGCGAAACTTAAAACCGGGTAACAATAAAATCCAATTCTTATAAAAATGTTAGAACTTATAAACATACCCTATCTTAGTATTTAATATGACATATAAGTCTATCGGAGCATTTAAACATCGTTAAAACTTAAAGAGGTAGATTATAAACACGTAAAACGTAAAAGATACAAAGTTTACGTAGAAATGATAAAATAGCAATAGTACATATGAAATATCTATAAAAGGAAAATAAAATGTATATAATAATAATAATAATAGTAATAATAATAATAATAATAATAATAATAATAATAATAATAATAATAATAATAATAATAATAATAGTAATAATAATAATAATAATAATAATAATAATAATAATAATAATAATAAAGTATATAATTAAATTATGACTTAAAAAGTACGGGTGACAACATAAAAGCTTCTTAAACATATGAGTTATGAATATTAAGTTGAGCATGTGTTATTAAGTGCATACACATGATTATAATATATACAGACAATTATATTTGTTAAATTAAGTTCGTATAAAACCGTCACTTTTTTTAATAAACCATTGAAATTTAAGATTTATTTTGAACTTTTTTGTTGCAATCCAAAATTTTAAATGATATTAAATATATATAAACTAACAACTTTTTTAATAAAAACTAATATAATAATGTAAAACCTTACATAATACTTTTACGTTTTTCAACCAAAGACTTTCAAAAAGATTTTGACTTTCTCTAACTTTCAAACAAAATACTTTTCACTTTACTAGTCATTTGGGTATTTATCATTTAAAATAACCAACTCACGTTTGTAAACCTATAAGAGTTGAATCTAGACAAATAATTTTCATTTTTTTTATGATTTAAGATCATTTGAGGACAAAAGATTATTTACATACTAAGGGATCAATCTCCACCATCCATTTTTATTTGATCTAATGGATGAGATTAATTCTAACAATTTAAAAAACTCACTTTTATCATCTTTTTTCAAATATTAATAACTTTCAAACCGTTAATCGTTAAGCGGAAAAAAAATATCATTGCGACGAGCATTTAATTATCTTACTATAGATAGGCATTTTGATATACTTTCGACAAAAAAAAATCGTATTTTTCACGTTTTTTTTAAGTTTTTTCGTTTTTTTAGTTACTTAAATTTGAATTAAAAAATCATATATTATTAAACACTAATTTGAGTTTCACATAAGATATTAGTGTTATATCATATATGATATTAGTGTTATATCATATATGATATATAAGATCACATGTGATATTAGTGTAATATCACAGATGATATACATATGATATCACATATCATATATGATTTAACACTAATATCACATGTGATATTCAAATTAGTGTTTAATCATATATGATTTTTTTCATGCAAATTTCAAGTAACGTAAAAAAATAAAATAAAAAACGTGAAAAAATGATTTTTTTCCTTTTTTCGAAAGTATATCAAAGTGCCCGTCTATAGAAAGATAATTAAATGTGCTACATACCAGCATGGGGATGGTAGGCCTGTTAAGGAAGAAATTGCATACCCAATTTTTCAAGTTAATAACATTGATGGATAACCCATCATTCATAGAGTAGAATACACTTTTTTAGTACCTTAGTAATGATTACATATGGTTCTTTAAAGGTGTAGGAAAATAAAAAGCAAGCAAGTCGTTTTCACTGGTTATGAAACACTTACAATGTTGTCAAATTCAGTGGGAGCATTTGTGTTGCATTACTGAATAAGAAGTTGTTATAATGATTTCTAATTCAGTGGGAGCTACAAGCTTTGTTTCCTGTATAGTAACCCAGATTATCTTCAAAGATAATTACTTTCCAATTGTAAACACTTATGTTTTTAAGGATAGTCAAGTGCGTTTCCTTACTAAACAATATAGTCCTACATCTACTTGTTATATCTATGACACAAATCATATTAATCAAACAAACAAATGTTTGTCGTGTTGTTTATCTGCTACATGATGTTGTTCCATGCACAAGTGGGAGAAATCTTTATTGTGTGCAAGGTACAACACATATAAATGTGATTTAAATGAATTCTCTTGACCACAAGGTAAGAGAGTAACATTCTAATAGGAATTATACATTTAAATGTGTATGATTGCCCCGTTAAAAACATGTGTCAAGATGATAACAAAGACTACTTTAAATATTTATGTCATTCAATATTTAATAAACACTTGTAGTTACAATTTATGTTACGTGAGAACGTGAACTAGATTGTAGCCCAAGGTAAAATATCCACGTGTCGTGTGATTTTATAGTTTCTTACGTTGAACATTTCATGGAATGACATAATTAAATGAAGTAATCTAATACTACTTTGATTTTAAGTATTTATGTATTCGTTGAATGACTTAAATATATGTAGTAAATATTAACATGAAATTATTAATTGAAACATGAGGTGGTGTTCATAATTACTTTAATTATACATGTTTATGATCTCTTTGTAAAGTCACAAACATGAAGTCTTTTAATACAAGACTTACAATATAAAGTAAGACGTTAACCTGCTATGTTTTAAGACATATGCATGAAGTCAATGAGTTGATCAATGACTTATAACGTATAGTGGGATTATAACTGTTATGTCTTTTGACTTGGTCAAGAATACTTGTGTTATAATACATGCAATTGACTTGGTAATTCTATTGTACCATTAAATTTTACTTTGTTGGTAAATAGATAAGCCAAAGAGTAGATGGCTATCTTAAATATTGTTAGATTATCCTACAATATTAATTCTAATGAAATACCATAGTTTTATGGTGTGTTCAGTTAGAAGAATCAAAATCTATTGGCATGTTTGTTTAAAGACAACTATAGTTTCTTCCAAAAGTTATCAAGGTTAGTAGATTGAGTATAGATTGAATATACTCAATAAGATTACAACCTAGAAGATTAATAAGACGCCATTTTTTTGTGTGGAATGTGATGAATCACATTAAGTCTTATAATGAAGTTCTGAATGTGTTAAACTACTTGTAAAGTGGGTTGTAACAAACTAATGTCAGGAACTGTCAATGTTTTTTGTAATATCCCAAAACAGAACAATATATTGTTGCTCTACTTGCTAAACTATTTAAAGGTAATCTTTAAAATTGTTAAAGGCAAGTGGAAGTTTGGTTTAGATCTTGAAAGATTAAATTACAAAATACATAATCTTCTAAAATGCACTAGCAAATATCATGATGAGACTAAACATGTAAATGATAGACCTCAATATGATGGAATTGCCATTCATAGATCCGTAAGGATATCTCAGATATTTAATATGCTGAGGGATATGAGTTACAGGATCATGGTAAGCCTGTTAACCATAATGATGAATTTACCAAATGTTGAATTGTGGTAAATCAATCGTACTATGAATGTAGAGATGTTGTCCATAAAGATAATCAACTTTAGATACTTGGTTTATCTTAATGAAGATGATTTTCTTCAAAGGATGAAAACCCTAATGGTTTAAATCTTTGTGTAGAAATCATATGGACAATATTGTACACGTATTTAATGTATGTCTAGTGATAATAATATTAATCATACTTAAGCAATTAACTATGATTGAATATTTTTTCTTAGATACATTAAATAGAAGTATAAAGATTATAATTGTCATACTTAGTTTCATTGATATGGAATTTTGACAATGAAAATCGAAACTCTTTGTTTTGGAATTACTTTTGCGAGGATGATAAGTAATGCAAAGGAGTTTTTATGAATTCAAATAATCTTTGAATATGTACAAACTGCAAGAATCCATGAATGGATATATGCATTCATCTAGGAGATGATTCTTATGTTTAATATTAAATCCATGTTTGATTTAATAATTAAAATAAGATAGCTCATAAGTATTCCTGAAAGCTAGTGGGAGTATTATTTTCTTAAATCTTATATGTTATATGGGCAACTACATTCCACCTAAATTAAGTTTTAGTTGGGAATAAAACTTCGTTTGTAAGATTTTGAAATAAGACATACAACATTGGAATATATGTTTATTGTTATAAATATATGTGGTAAATAAATGAGTCTAATAGAATATGATGAATACATATCTTTGACAAGATAGAATATGAATGAGATCTTAAAGTCTAACTTGAAGATTCATTTTGTACATCATGTTGTGTATAAGGTTGTTGTATCATGCTTGATTACAAGATGATTTAACAACATTGTAATATTTATATTTGGATTTAGAATTGCATTCATCGGCCTGGAGTTGCTCCCAGATTCTATACAATAATTGTTATGTAATTGTTATAGTTAACAAATTTGAAGTTTGAATGGCACCAAACAAATAATATTCAAAGTTTACGGATGTTTAAAGAGCATATTGTTGTACACAATGATACTGGTATAATTGAGATGACACTCAATTCTAGTCATGGTATCCTTTATAATGACCATGTTGACTAGTTATGCTCAACTAAGAGCATAGATGCATTATATATTAAAGAATAAAGAATACTTTAAACTTTAAAGGTTTTGAAAGATGATTGTCATAAAAGGTGGTTCAGGTTGTCACGCATCTTATGGAATGATATGACAATATCAAGATATGTGTAAACACATACAAGAAATTCACTTATTGAATTCTTGAAATAAGTATTCTCAAAATTCCTATAGATCAAAGTTAGTTGAAATTATGCCTTGCCAACAAGTATGATTATCATGACTTGAGGCAAAAATTCATTAACTAAGTATTAGCATGCATTGATCTATTTAGTATTTGGATAAAGGATGTTAAACAATTATTATTTATAATGAATTAAAGTACTTTATCCTCTGACTTGAGATACTAGAGAAATGTCATGGATGTAGTGCATTTCTGTGAGGCAATCTAACGCTATACGTAACTAGTAGTTATAAGGGTTGTTTTCATAAGTGTTGCGAAATTTATGAATTCTGCTCGTAGTCAAAACGGGATTTGTTTCCTTCAAATTTATTTTGAAGTATAATACTGTTGGCCCCTCGTAGGGTTATCAAGATGTTTGCATGGCCATGCCCAAGGTCTTCTGGAATATGTTCAGAAGAATTGGTAATCTTGATCAATCATATAAAGCGAGAAACATAATAGTTAATCAAGAAATGAGTGAGATCCATATTCTTATTAACATGGTATTAGAAACAAAAGGATAAGTATGATGATGAATCATCAAAAGGTTTTTCCAGGAAACCATACTCGAGTTGTTCTGGGGTCATTGGCGTGTTGCTAGATGCTAACCAATGTCATTACGCATACTAAGATATCTCCAAGTGGGAGCTGTTGGTTTATGGATATATTTAATATGTGTATGACCGGATTCGAACTCGAGACCACGGGATTGCACACTTTACGTATGAGACTCGATGTTTAAATAATTAATATAAAATATTATGTTTAATTATTAAATTCACAATAAACGACTAAACGAGCGATAAGCACTTATCGAAAGTGACTATTGGTCGTTAAATATCAACGGGATATGAAGAAAAGTAAACAAGCCAAGAGACGGTTTTGGGAACCTTCTTTTAGGCTTGTTTTTTGCCGAAACTATGGAATCCCACATCGGAAACCATAGTAATCTTGACATCTACCATAAGGCTATAAATACATCCTCATGTATTCATCCTTTGGTACACTTGATTTCATTAGAAGGCCAAACTTCTTTTTTTCTTCCCTCTTGTTCTTGGTCGACGAGTGAATCCCCATTGTAAAGGATTTACGAGTGACCTTGAGCATAACAAAGGTGTTTGGTTATTCTATTGTGATCAAGAACTAGCATTCACATTGAATCGCTAATAGTACGTGTGTACAAAAACGTGGTGTAACACACTATTGTTACATCAATTGGTTTGAACTGAAAAACAATTAGGGTTCTTGAATTGAAGAGATCTATCAATTTCAAGAGGTACATTACGCATCTTTCAGTTAATTAATTATTGTTTTGATTCTAATTCTTCCGCTGTGTACTCTGTGGTGTCTATATGATTCTATTTGTTTTCATATATCTTGAACTCAACAGTTACCATTGTAGATGGAAGCATTGAAGAGTTGGAGTTGAGGACAAGATGGTATTCTTCGTGAGAATTTATTGTTAGAGAGGTCAAGATAACTTAAGAAAGTTAACTCAGACAAGCTCGAGGGAATATTCCCAGAAAACTCATTTCCTGATAAGTCAAGAGCTTGAAATGATTTCAACCGATTAATGTGGTATCTTAGTGGTTGTGCCAAGCGATTGCTTGCGGTTAATGTGGTATCTCAGCCACATTCCATTGTACTTAAACGTTTTTTTGGAGTAATATATTTTACCGGGTGGAATGCCCTTTACCCAAAAAAAAGAAATGATTTCAACCGACCCATTTCTTCTGGAACTTCCCCGTGAAGTTTATTTAACGAAAAATTCAAAGAGACCAACTCAAGAAGACTAGTGAGATCTCATACGGAAGTTTTCCAGATAACTTATCGCCTGAAAGATCAATGCTATTCAGCAGCTGTAGAACTCTTCCAAATTTGCGTAATGCTCCCTACCATGCAACCAACGCATAGTCCATGAAAAGAGCATTTTCATCATGATTGCATATAATATATTCAGAACATTGAAAATTGGGAAGTGGAAATTTATAAACCTTACTTCGGTTTGGCCTAAAGAGATCTGCAACGTAAGAGGAATAAGAATGAGAAATCATATTATCTTGAAACCTTCTCTTAGCCATAGCTGTGAAGTTGCCAAAGCACCCAGGAATGTCTCCTGAGATTTCATTCTTAGACAGATCAAGGAATTGAAGATTATAGAGCCAACATACTTATGTATGGGTCACTTTGGGTTATGCTTTGCCAAAACGTTGCCTGTTGCCCAACGCGCCATTTTTCCACCCCTACTTCGACTATTAACAACTAATAAGGCTTACGACGGGTCAGATTCTTGAAGATGGTATCAGTCAGTCTTGAGACCTGATGTGTCTATTACAGATATAGTAAGTCTAAATCAAGTCACTGATTTCAGAAACTAATGTATGTTTACGTATAATTATTATTTTGCTGCTCTATTAAAAAGCTCAAATGACAATTATCTATAGAGCCATAACACTTGGGTATTAAGATACAAATGCTCAATTTTCATAACCAAGAGAACGAAACTAGAGCATTTGAAAATGAGACGCTAACAGCTAAACGGCTAAACCCCATGGAAACTTCCCACCTAACCTTGTACATAATACCGAAAAATATAACTGTGGCCCTTTTTACAGGACACAAGGAGCCGTTTGTATGGTAAATTTTCATGTGGATGATTATTAAAATTTGAAGGGCATAGAGAGAGACCAATTGGGAGTCCAAATACAAGATACACCAATAACATTGAAAACGGGATGATGGTCAACAGCAGGGTCACTGGCATGCCTTGTGTGGCCTTATTGAGGAGATGATATGCCATTTTTTTTGTAATTTATTCCTTTGTTTGGTTCCTTTAATAAATTTAGTCTTTCTAAAAAATAATTAAAAACTATTTTAAGTGACCTTTTGCATCCAAGGTGACGTTAACAAATGTAGTAACTTTTGTTCTGGGAAAAGTTAGGGATATAAGCTTGATTAAAAATATTTATTTAGTGACAAAATGTGAAGCATTTCTCAAAATAAACTTGATGAAAATGTATTTAACTACAAATTATTATTTATTTGACATCATCAAACAATTATATAAATTAAAATATAAAAAAACTTGTACCTAACAATACAATTTTTCTGGTAAATGCTTAAAAGATACAGTTTTGTATCATTAACAACATATTAATGCCCAATCTAATCTTGTCGAGGAGGACTTAGAACCTACCTTATTAATGGCAATTTTAGAAGACCCACATGTAACAAAGCTAGAAGATCAAAAGGTCTCGCTACACGAAGAAGATGTAGGATATAAACAGACAAGTGTTGATAGTCAATGGTACTTAGACAATGGAGCTAGTAACCATATGACTGGGATAAGAGAACACTTTAAAGAACTAGATGAGAACGTTAGTGGAAAAGTAAGATTCGGAGATGGATCTCATGTAGAGATTAAAGGAAAAGGTTCAATCCTATTAGAATGTGAAGACGAGAAACAAAGAATCATATCTCAAGTCTATTACATTCCTAGCTTGAAAAACAATTTATTGAGCCTTGGACAATTTACCGAAATAGGTTGTAAAGTTGTAATGGACGACGATGAACTACGACTTTATGACATGGACAACAAAATCTTCTTGAAAGTCACAAGACAAAGAAACCGTCTATACAAAGCAAGTCTGAAGATAGGCACACCTGTTTGCTTATTAGCAAACCTAAGTGACAACACATGGTTATGGCACGCACGATTAGGACACCTCAACTTTGAATCATTAAAATCTATGACTCAAAGGGAGTTAGTTCATGGAATACCTGCCATTAAACATACAACACAAATTTGTGATGTTTGTTTAGTTGGTAAACACAGCAGAGCACCATTTCCCAAGAAAGTAAAAACTAGATCAACATCACCATTATATTTAGTTTATGGAGATTTATGTGGACCAATAACACCACCAACACCATCTGGAAAGAAATATATATTCTTGTTAGTAGATGACTACTCAAGATATATGTGGGCGTATTTCCTAAATACGAAAGATCAAGCTTTCGGTACTTTCAAGGAATACAAAGAAACAATAGAGAAGGAGCTAAGGATAACATTGAAAATGTTTAGAACTGATCGTGGAGGAGAATTCACATCTAACGAATTCACTCAATACTGCAAAGAGAAGGGCATAGCACGACAACTAACCGCACCTTACTCACCACAACAAAATGGAGTTGTTGAACGAAGAAATAGGACAATCATGTCTACTACGAGATGCATGATGAAAGCAACTATCATGCTACAAAACTTTTGGGCTGAAGCTGTTAGACACGCAATATACATTCTAAACAGCGTTCCTACAAGAGCCTTAGAAGACATCACTCCATATGAAGCAATTAAGAAGAAAAAGCCAAACTTAGAAACTTTAAGAGTTTTTGGCTGCATAGCATATGCAAAAGTACCATCACAACATCTGACAAAGTTAGATGATAGAAGCAACAAAATGGTATACTTAGGAAGTGAAGAAGGATCAAAAGCTTATAGGTTGTTTGATCCAACAACACAAAGAATATGTGTTAGTAGAGATGTGAAGTTTAAAGAGGATGAAGCATGGGACTGGAAGGATTACCTAGATGAACACACCAATGATGAACCCGAATGGTTTGACTTCAAAGTCGAAAACCTTGAAGCCACAGATGAACATCAGGAAAACTAAAACTATCCCGATGAAGAAAACAATGATATCCCTGCAAATGATGATCATGAATATGAAACATCAGCAACTGACTCACCCTCACAATCACAAACATTTCGCACACCATCTACAATTTCATCACGAATAAATACTCAAATTACACCAACTACCTCAAGACATTCAACCAACCAAAGTAACTCAACTACAACCCGGAACTTACATCCAAACTTTGATCATACACCACTACAAGGTTTTAGAACGTTGAATGATTTATATGAAAACACCGAGGAAGTTTTACCCGAGCATTTATTACTAGCTGAAGATGAACCAAAGAATTACAAGGAAGCATCAAACGATAAAAAATGGATTGAAGCAATGAAGGTCGAATTAGATTCCATCAATAGAAACAATACATGGGAACTAACCACACTACCAAAAGGACATAAAGCCATTGGATTAAAGTGGGTATTTAAGACCAAGTAAGATGCTAATGAAAATATAGTCAAGCATAAAGCAAGACTAGTAGCAAAAGGCTACATACAAGAGCATGGCATAGACTTTCAAGAAGTCTTTGCACCTGTGGCAAGAATGGAAACAGTCCGATTACTATTAGCCATAGCTGCTAATAACAAATGGGAAGTACATCACCTAGACGTCAAATCTGCATTTCTGCATGGAGACTTAAAAGAAGAAGTGTATGTTACACAACCCGAAGGATTTATAAAAGAAAATGGAAAAGTCTACAGATTGATAAAAGCTCTATACGGATTAAGACAAGCACCACGTGCATGGAACATAAAATTAGATAATACCTTGAAGTCCTTAGATTTCAAGAAATGCGCTTTAGAACAAGTTGTCTACACAAAGAAGTCAAAAGACTCAATACTTCTAGTAGGAGTCTATGTGGATGATTTAATCATCACTGGCACACCAAAGAAAGAAATAGACAAGTTCAAAGCTCAAATGGAAGAGAAATTTGAGATGAGTGACCTAGGATTACTATCCTACTACTTGGGAATTGAAGTCACACAAACTGGAGGTGACATATCAATAAAGCAATCCGCCTACACAAGCAAGATCCTAAAGGAAGTTGGAATGCTAGATTGCAACGAAACTTTAATACCTATGGATCTAGGAACAAGACTAACAAAGAACACAGAAGAAACAACGGTCAACACAACTGAATATAGAAGCTTGATTGGATGCTTACGATACTCGTTACATACAAGACCCGACTTAAGTTACTCCGTTGGATTACTTAGTCGTTTTATGCAAGAACCGAAGGAACAACACATGAAAGCTATAAGGCAAGTAATGCGCTATGTTAAAGGAACAAAAGACTATGGAATCACCTACAAGTACAATGGAAGAAAACAGATACAAGGTTATAGTGACAGCAGCTACGGAGTCAACACTCAAGAAGGCAAAGGCACTACTGGAATTATCTTCTACTACGGTGAATCACCAATCAGCTGGAGTACACAAAAGCAAGCCACGGTAGCTCTATCATCATGTGAGTCCGAATTCATTGCAGCAACAGCAGCAGCAACACAAGCTTTATGGTTAAAAAGACTGCTTAGCAAGCGTACACACACGGAAGAAGAAAAAGTTACTATACTGGTAGACAACAAGTCCGCCATCGAACTAATGAAGAATCCCGTATTCCACGGAAGAAGTAAGCACATTGATATAAAATACCACTTTATAAGAGAATGCGTCGAAAGAGAAGACCTACAAGTCGAATTCATAAGTGGAGAATTTCAGAAGGCTGACATACTGACAAAGGCATTACCGAAGATCAGATTCCTCACGATGAGACAACTAATTGGAGTCAAAGATCTAAAGCAAGCCGATTGTGATTAAGGGGGAGAATATTGGGTTAATCACTATCGACCCGTCAAAACCCGTCACAACCCCAAATGACCCGGTCAACAAAAGTCAACTATAAGAAAAGTCAATGAAGCAGTTACAACGGTTACATAGCAGTTATCAATAACTGCTCCATATCACATAACCGACACAATGGTTCTATGTACCCTTTCATTACATTATAAATACTAGATACATTTGTTTGTAAAACATGATGACATATTTGATTAATACAAGAACATATTTACTGTTTATTAATCCTTGCACATATTTTACTCGGTACAATTGTGATTGAAACGTTAAGACCATAGATCCCGTTATAAAGGCCAACAGTGATAGTCAATCCACGTGGCTAATTTCACTCCTTCCTTCAACTCATTACTAATTTTCGTCACATTACAAACCCTAACCCTGGAAGTAACATCAAACTCAACACTCAAAAAACTTTTCACCATTCAAACCGTTAAACAAATCATTCTCAATAGCTATCAATGACAATCTATTAAGCTTCTCCTGTGACATTGAGGACCGTAGGTAGGACTTTAGCAACTTCATTTTTAAGAAACTTCTTTTGTGGATGCCATTGTGACATGGATGGTCAACAATACGCTATATGCAATTAGTGCATTAGGAAACAATCCCGTTGTTTCAAGAATGTTAGGACATCAAAAGGTTCCATATTTTCAGTAGGCAAAAAATTATTAAGCAACCTTAACTCCATCAATAATTCATTTTTATCAATATCAAAGACAACTTAAGATTCTTGTTATCATAAGACTTTAACTTATAACAAGAAAACAAGAAACCAGATATACTTTCATACTCTGTGTATTGTTCGAATCTTGTTTTAAGAGATCTTTAGTGCAGCTTCGAGTATACTACAAGACAACTTAAGACTCTTGTTATCATAGGACTTCAACTTATAACAAGAAACTAGATACACTTTCAAACTCTGTGTATTGTTCGAATCTTATTTTAAGAGAACCAATCGCCTGATCAACAATGTATAAAAAATAATTAATCTTGAAGGACTCCTCCCGTCCTCCGTGGAAAATGAAGCAACATGATCAACTGGATTCTTGTCAAATTGCCTTTTCTACGAATTACACGTTTTTGAATGAACACGGGATCAATATCCATTTCAACAAAAATTTCTTTAGCATCATTAATGGCTTTAGAGAGTCACGTTTCTCTAAACTCCTCAAAGAAAGATATCAATCCTTTCACTTTAATAGTGATATCGATAAGCATATCATTGGACTATAATTTTTTACTCACCAAATTTTCCGCGTATAAGATCATAAACCAAATAACTATTGCTAATAAAAACTCAAAATCACCAAACTCATTTGTTGCTAGAGATTTTGCTTGACTTTGAATTAGAGAATCATGGTCACTTTTTGCAACTTGAAGCAAAGCCTCTCGTATGTCTGAAATCTGTAATGTGATTTCTTTTACACTTTCAACACGACTCTCCCAACAAGTGATGGATAGTGACTTAAGAGTTAATCCATTAACATTATCTTTCAAAATTGCCACCTTCTAGAAGAATCGACAAATATTGTGTAAATGCATTGTATTATTCCAGAAAAAAAATGAGTAACTATTAGATAAAAAACAAACGGGATAAAAAAGTGCTGTGAATTATTGTAAAATCTACTTACCAAAACTTGAATACAAGTGTTAGCCATGTCAAATAATGCAAGATTAAGGCTATGACAACCACATGGAGTAACCAACAAATAAGGAATCAACAACCTATAACTTTCGTATAGAATGAGTAACTATTAGATAAAAAACAATCGGGATAAAAAGTACAGTAGATTATAATCTATTATTTGATGAAATTTTTCATACTGGCCCACCCTCCAAATCCGAAACCAATCACAAAAAATCGAACCACGATGAATATGTTAACAATGTACATGGCCAGTCCAGCTAGGCAGAAAAAATGTTGGCTTCTCCACAGCATTCTGCATACAACAAGTTTAAGGTGAGTCACTTGATTCAAGTTAGGTTTGTAATGTGAGTGGGTTAGTGAGCCAGCTCAATGTTTAGATTGATTAAGTGCAATAATAGCAAGAATGTAACTGATCACTAATGCATCTAAGCCAATAAATCAATGATAATGAAATGTCACCAAACTTTGTCTTATCCCACTTTCTAACCCCTAATTATAAAGGAACGAACGGAAGGTACATTTCTAATCTCCAAAATATTCACGTGAAGTGATCTGATTATTCGGTCTTGCATATGCGTTGTATAGTACTTGCAGCCTAAAAACTGATTTCACATTTAAAACAAAATCACCTACTTATATGCAGATTTTATTTAAGTACTAGAGGTAGTGATTTTGAACCGTTTACTTGTGAATGGGTCGATTGAGGTTAGATTTTATCTCTAACAGGTCTAACAAGTCAAATGTAAAAACTTGGATTATTTTATAATAGCATACATTTGCTGTCATATTTTACACCCTGATTGGTTATTGAACCAACTAAGGTTAACCAACCCAGCTTGGTTTTACCCATATCAAAACTTACCCATTTTAATCGAACTAATTTTGACTTGTAACTCAACCTGCCCATTTTTCACCTCTAGTTTTGATTACCTGTGGGTTTCTTAGTTTGTATCTATCAGAAATTGAAATTTTAGAGACAGTGTGGATGGATTACCTGGCTAGCAGAAGCCTTTCTGTAAGTAAGCATATGGGCTAGAGCAGGGATAATATAGACAGTGAAGCTAACCAACAAAGCCCCAACAGCCGAATAGATTGGACCAAAAAACGGGAAGATGATGGCTAGGAACCAAATTGGAATCACAACTGGCAACCTAGCCAATGCCCGTAAACATTTGCTCTTTGTATCATGCATTCCCACTACTTTCTCCCACACAAAGACATGAGATATCGACGAGATATCGGCGAGATATCGCCGAGATTAACTACATAGCGCAAAACCAAATGTTATAAACTGCAAAATATAAGGCAAAAGAAATAAACACAAATCAGTCAACAAAAGAATCAAACAGCCCTAGTATGTCAATTAACCGTTCCAAAATTCATATAACGTATCACGAAAACGAGTTTTGGCATAAGGGAAAAAGCATTGGAGTGGGTTAACAGTTGATCACCAAAGGCCCAATACATTGCAGCAGCTGATGGGAGTGAAAACAAACATATATACTTGAATTTCTGTGGTTTCCACATCACGTGCATTATTTCACTGCAATAAACATGTAACTCAAGTCATTATTAACCTAAATTGACTAGAAAAAGAAAATTAAACTTTAAATTAGGACTGAATACTAACACTGTGACCACCAAAAGTGTGAGTATGTTTGTGGCTCCAGTGAAGTACAAAACGAGCTTTTGCTATAGCACACGACTGGAGTTCTAATCTAAATAACAAATTATTCTTGGGATTAATGAGCTTTTGCAAGTTTCCCAGCCTCATTAATGTCAGATTCAAATATTGTCTTGTTCAAAAAAAAAAAGATTCAAATATTGTCTACTACTACTTCCAATCAAGGTAATACAAATGAAACAAAAACAGATCAAGGAGTAGGCAGTCTTATCATTTTAAACATAAAATTTGCCACAAAGAATGATCCTTGTCTTGCGAACTTATAGTTTTGGTGAAACGTATTCTTGCTGAAATATAAGTTGGTGTATAACATTACCTAATTATATTGAAGGTTCAGCCGAATTATATTGAAGGTTCAGCCACACAAATACACGATTACCTAAGGTTCAGCCACACGATTACTAAGGATTATCTGTAGGCAATATAATTCGGCATGTTTCTATTACTAAGTATGTTTGTGGCTCCAGTGATCCTTGTCTTACTAAGGTTCGGCCACACAAATACACGATTACCTAAGGGTAAAACATCATACTTTTCGGGTCCAGTTTATACCAAATTAGTAATAAACAAAATCGGCTATAACTTTCATTTTCCACACCTGTTTGTCACATTTGGTTTTAGAAATAGGCATATAACAAATATTATATTCTGAAACTGAATTTAGTAATCCAAAAAAGGGGAGAGAGGGGGAATTGGTAAAAATTAACGGTTCAACCCGTGACCCAAACTCATTTTGACCCATTACCTGACCCGTCCCGCCATTTTGAGACCGCTAGTTTTATTATCATTGCCTCAGTCATCTTGTGCCCCTTCTAAGGTTTTTGATACACTGTATATCCTGTTACAGATATATCTTCACAGCCTATGACAATGTTTTAAACAATTTGCATCACAAAAATTAATGTTATGGTTGCAATAATATAAATTTTGCTAAAACTTTTTGGCTAAAAAGTGTTCCAAGCAATCCAACCCGACCAGTTTCAGTAAGTACCAAAAAATTGCCTGTTGCCCAACCCGCCATTTTTCCACCCCTAGTTCAACTATTAACATCTAAAAAATTGCCTGTTGCCCCAAGCAAAAATATCTGAAAATTTATGTGGAGAAATCAGATATTGCCTACAGATAATCCCATTAAATGATAAATTAGTCATAATTATCTGAAAATTCAGCAGTGATGATACTAACAGTTACTTGCCTCTAAAGCAGTTACATCTTTGTTACTGTTGCTTAAGGCACCGTCACTGCTTCAACTTCTTTAGTAGGGTCTCATACAGCATAAACTGTATAGAAGGATTGCTGACTTGGCAGAAACAATGTGGATAAGAAGTCAAAAAGTGATATTGATACAGCATGGCCCAAAGCTAAATAACAAGTACCATAAGTCCATAACCAATGTTGGGAAGACGCCTTTCCAGAATCCCAAGATTCCAGCTTCACCAAAGACTTCTTGAACCTGCAGAAAACAAATTGTTCAAGTTACAATCTTAATAGCCAACACTATGGTATTTTATAGCAATCAATATTAATAATACTCAGACGAATATGATCCTCTAGTAAAATTTATACAATAACCTTTGATTTTCTAATGTCATTTCCCGATATATACATGTCTTCTCTTCCTTTTGCTAAATTATATTGAAGGTTCAACCACTCAAAAACACGATTGCCTAAGGGTAAAAGTTAAGACTTGGCTGGTCAAGTTATAAGAAGATAATAATAAACGCGACCCTTTAAACTAGATGGCAAAAAGATGTAACGCTGTATTATTTACTCGGACACACATATCATTTGTCTTCAAGGCTAGCAATACAGCACAATAACATTAATGAACTATATAACTAGCATATCCACTACAAATTTAGCAGCTATGTATCTCAGAACGTCCAGCTTCAGCCATAAAATTCAACCTACATCAGTATATAGGACACATTTTTTGCAGGTACCCTAAAAAGGACCATGGCACGTTTTACAGGACAAGGAGCAGTAGGTATATTATAAAATTTTATGTAGATGATTATTCAAGTGCAGGGTCACTGGCAATTTGGTCTCATAATCAACTCGTCAAGCAGGTGGTGGGCAGATAATGAAATGCTAAAACACATGTAGAACAGATCGAAGAAGAACACACTGGATGGTCAAATTAGATATACTAAAAGACAAGTCATTATTAATAATGCTTTCCTTTTCACACCTTACAATTCGGTAACAAACACTAGTGTGTACAACTTTATAGCATACACGATGGTTGTATGATCATCAAAATAACAAAAAAAACTTACTGAATTAAAATCAATACACGATCACCCAGTGACCAAGTAAATACGTATTAAAATCCTAACAACACACTAGTATTACATACAAGAATTATTCAAAAATACAAAACACAAACATCATAATTCACAAGCTGATATACGACTGCATAATTCAGAAGGTCCCAACCCTCCTGATCGGTGCAAAACCGTCAAGTTATCTCACGCAAGCTAGCCACTTGTGAATGACCAACCGTAAGAAACTCAAAACAGTTCACACACCAATCCAATTTAAGATCAGAGGA
The DNA here is from genome assembly GCA_019973895.1 of Chrysanthemum seticuspe. Taxonomy (NCBI): domain Eukaryota; kingdom Viridiplantae; phylum Streptophyta; class Magnoliopsida; order Asterales; family Asteraceae; genus Chrysanthemum; species Chrysanthemum seticuspe. Next base: position 253,885,808 of record BPTQ01000002.1, on the reverse strand, counting down.
ATATAGGGGATTCCTGGGTCGTTAAGTCCCACGGAGGATGAATTGGTGTTAAACAACTTCAGATGTCGAATAATCACTAAGGATAGTGATCAATAAGGTTTTTGAGAAATTTATACCTAAAGAAAAGATTTACAAATTACAGCGACTTAAATGCAAATTAAAGGAAATTAAAAAGTTAAAATATATTAAATAAATGCTATCACTATTTTAAAAAAAATCGATTTTATAAAACAAAATAACTTAAATAAACTATCTTAAGTGAAACGTAAACTTAAATTGTCTAAAAACGTGGTTTAAAATGAAAACGAGCGTTATTTCTAAAAATTACGCGAGTGCGCAAGCAAAAACGTAAAATTTATGAAATAAAAGTCCTACAAGTGTAAAAACAATTTTTTTACGTACTATATGACAAAAGAAAATTTTAGAAAAAAGATTTATATTTTTTAGACTTTTATATTTTTTATTATGAATTAAATAAGATTTTATACTAATTAAATGTTTAAAAATACTAAAACTATTTAGAAAAATCTGAAATTTTTTTATAAAATACTTTATACTATTACCAAGCTAAGAAAAGTAAAAAGGATGTGCCAGCTTATTTCAATAAGCTGTAAATAAGCTAAAACTCACGTATAAGCTAAATGGTAATAAAAGGGTTATATATTAAATTGTGTAAACTATAACCAAGACAAGTCCCAAGGGCGCATGGCATCCAGGTACACCAGTATCACCCTTATAAGGGGGAGGTCTCAGGTTCGACCCCTGCCTCTCCCTTTTTGCAAAATATTTTTATTTTTGAAATTTTATTTTACAAACTAATTAAGCTAATAATGATAAGCATTTTTTATAACTAAGGCTTTTAATAAAACTGACTAATAAGCTGAGTTTCAGCTTAAGTTTTTATCACAGTGGACTAGAATAAGGAATAAGCACAAGTTATTAGTCAAATTGCTATATAAACTACTAAATAAGCTAAATGAAAACTGAAATAAGCTAAGAACCTGTTTAATAAGCTAAAATGACACTGGAAAAATAATTTGGATAGGAAATAATCACTGAATAACTTAAAATAAGCACACAGTTAAGCTGTTATGCATAGTGTACTATGTGGATTACTAGGTATTTTATAGCTAAAATTAAGCACTGAAATAAGCTAGAAAATAAAAATAAGCACTGTGACTAATAAGTATACCAGCTAAGCTTTTCAAAAAGCTAAATTTCACACTGTTTTGTTCACTGGTGAGCTTATAAGTAGCTTATGAAAAAGTTGAAAACACTGAATGGATTTTGTACTTAGTTAAAATGGACAAAATAATAAGCCATAAGCAGGCTTATCATACAAGCTAAAAATTGAAAAATGAACATTGGTACTTTGAGACAGCTAGGTTGGCTACTTAAAAAACTAAATTTGACAAGATAAGGTGGGCTAATAAGCTCTGTAAGAGCTTGTGAAAAGGCTTATACAACTGGTGCACAGGGGAGGTTTCAGAAAATGTACTCAAAAGAAACTAATGATTAAGCTATTAATAAGCTAAGTTGATATAAACTATTATTTTTCTAATTTTGTTTAGCAGCTAAATATTATAATTCCAAAAGGGCATAAGCTAAATCTTAATAATGAATACACAGTAAAATTCTAAGTTTTATTCAAAAACGGGTATTAAGAAATTTGACTTTTATCAAGAACACTAAAGTTTGACTTAAGTGAACTTGGATCTTAATCTACTGACTTAATATGTTGTAATAAGCTATAATAAGATGATATTAATCTATGCTAACAAGTTTTAAGCTAATATTATGAATTTGGCAACTCAAAATCCCAACAGTGAACTGTTAAGGCATAGGATTTGGAATTTTGACTTTTTACTAACTAGGACTAGTTTTTATGACTTGATTGAGCTATTAGGTACTAAAGAGACATGAAACAATAACAACCAATAACACAGATATCTTATAACACAGAAAACTAAGTTGAAACAAACACCTCTATATAACACTGTTTTGAAGCTTTAAGCAATGAAACAGCTTTTTAAACCAAGGGACCTAGTAATTAGCTTATATTAACTGTAATGAGACAATATTAAGACAAAGTTAACAAGTTTTAACTACTAATAATAAAAAATGCAAATTTCAAAGAAAAAGCTTACAAATTGAGATTAGACACAAAACAGAAAACCAAGGTCTCAAATCACACCCTATGGCTTCCCAAGAAGCTCTAAACCAAAATGCAATCCAAAATCAGCTCTGCATCATCAGATATCCTGACCAAATCCATTTTGAGCTCTTTAGTTGACTTTTGTTGACTTTTCTTTGTTTTTGAAATTTAAACTAGTAGAATCTGAAACAGGCTCATGAAAAGCTATAGCAAGCTTATCTGAGCTTGTTGGAAGGATAAAAGAGCTTATGAAACTTGTAATAAGTATAATTGACTTAATACGAATTATCAAGAAACATGAAAACTGGAAATCTTATTAACTTGGAATAAGTACAATACAAAAGTTACTTTTAACTTGAAACAAACTTGATATTACATTAAGAACTGAAATTTAAGTTAAAACAGATATTAAAAAGGTTTTACACTACAAACTTGGTCTAAAACATGCGACCCCTACTATCTCTGCCTTCTTTTCTTCTTTATAGACATCCAAAAGCTTCCCCTCTCTCCTCTGATCAATTCCCACCATTGGATAAGCTTGATAGCATCTTAATCGTCCATGTGTAATTTTGGCGGGAAAAGTCATAGATAGCAGGTTATAGCATTTAATGGGATTTGGGAGGTTGTGGAGGTGGAGGGGGGTTGTTAACCAGCTGGGGGGATAAGGCAGGTGAGGTGGAAAGTGGGGTGGAAGGTGGTGAAACCACTGGTTTTGAGTTAACAGGGGTGAGGGAGGAGAAGCTACAGTGAAGGCGGTTTTAATTTCATTTAAAAAATGGGTCGGGTTTTATATATTGGGCCAGCTGGATCTGTATTGGACTTGGGTAATATATATAGGTCCGTTTGGTATTAATAAGGCACAAGGACCATTTGTGTAATTCTTGAAAGTATAGGGACTGATCCTGTAACATTTCCAAAGTTATATTAAGGACTAAACCTGCCAAATATGGTTAGTACAAGGACAAATGTTTCATAAAATTCCATTTTTTATAAGTCCAAGGACTAAAATTGTCAACTTTGAAACTTTAAGGGCCTAACTTGTAATTTTCCAAAAGTTTATCATAAGGACCAATTCTGTCATTTATAAATAGTACAAGGTTTCTTTTTGATTATTTTCACTTTTTAAATTCACCAAGGACTATATTTGACAATTTTCAAACTTGAGGGACTAAAGTTGTCATTTTGTAAATTTTAAACTTTGAAGGGTTTATTTTGACAACTTTTGAATCTCATGGACCTTAAATGACATTTTACTTTATTTTGATATACCAGGGACTAGTTTTGACAACTTTTGAAACTTGGGGGACTAAAACTGCCAATTATGCAAACTTGATACGTTTTTCACCAGATTTTGATGTTTTTGCATTTAAAACACATAAAACACTGATTTGTGATATTTTCATCATTTTGATGCCTTTCTGAGTGTTTTCAGATGTTTTTGCAGTCTAAATAGTACAAAAATGATGAGTATTTAGACACTCATCAATCCCCCACACTAAGATATTGCTAGTCCCTAGCAATGATTTATGAAAAGTTAATGGATTTTATATCTTTACCAAAAGCCATTACTTCTGGAGTAGCCAATTGTTTCAGTTCAAGTAAGAACCTTGGCACAATGATAACCAAATGATTTTGAGCAAATCACCAGCTTTCAACGGTTTTGATTTGTCTTTACCAGAAGCCGTTTGCTTCTGGACTAGCCAACTCTTAGATAAATTATCAATATTATCTTTGGTGAGTCGATTACCAATTATGGTTTTCCAACTGCCTTTACCACAAGCCATAAACTTGCGGGCTAGCCAACTCTTCACTAATTAAAGATATGGTGAGCTGAACACCATACAATTTTGGGCAAATTGCAAGCCATAAACGGATTTGAGATATCTTTACCAAGAGCCGTTTGCTCCTGGATTAGCCAATCCTTATGTGGGGTTAGACATGGTGGACTGATTACCATTTGTTGTGTTTAGTACATAGTACTTCCACTAAATAAAAAATTTTAAAATTTGGCCATTTTGGGGGAAAAAGGGACTAAAAGGGTACATTTATGATCAAATTCGCCAGAATTTCCCCCCCACACTTAGAAATGAATATTCAGGATTGATTTGACTGAGTTCACTGGGGAACTCCTCAAAAGTGAATGATTCATAATCGGGGAGAGAATTATGAGAATGAGAAGTGGTATTACCACTAATCTTCTCTCCCATATGATCAAAATGGAACATTTGCAATTCGGGAATAGAGTCATTGAACAAAAGTTCACTATCCTCAAAGGGGATAGGATATGAAGTAGGCTTTTCATTAAAAGCCTCGATTCTAGAAATGAGAAGATTAACATTCAATAATGTAAGACGAAGAGCTTCGTCTTGGATTATTTCTTCTTCATTCTCTTCTCCTAAGCTGACAAGCTCAGAAGGTAATTCCCCCACATAACTTATGTCTCCACAAGATAAAGAATGGTCCTCATCAGAATCAGAGAACATCTCAATATGATCATTTTGGAAGACAAGAGGATGAGGGATATCACACACATGGTCAAGAATTCCCTGTGACTCTCTTGGGATTGGGACAAGGTCCTCAACACTAGACTTTATGAATTCGTCCGATTCCTTTTCAGGAACAGTGTCAAGATGCTCGTCCCCCATGTTTAGAGAGTGAGTGGGAGCTTTGGGTGTGATGGCAGTTGCTTGAGAATAAATCTCAACTGCTGGAATATCCACTGATGAATTTGATGAATCAAGTGTATCATCATCATCACTATCATCAGGAATAAAACGAAATTGAGAGCTAGATCTGGCTGCTTTTTCTTTTGCAATTAATTCCCTAATAGATTTTTCAAAAGCAATTTGGGAATTTATTTTAGCAGCCTGCTCTTCAGCTAGCAATTCTTCCATGGATTTCTCATGTGAATTTTGAATGACGGGACATTGTGGGAGTGGAGATTTGTCAAAACCGGAAGGTTGACATTGATAATCATCATGAGGACCACCACAATATACACAAGAAAAACTGGGAACATTATGAAATGCAGTTTTACTCAACTCCTCAGTTCTTTTCACTGACTCCAGAAGCTCTAGATAAGTGTCTTGTTGGGTTTGCTGAGGAGTTTGAGTCATTTGGCACTGTGGAGGTTGGTCGTGATATGGATAGTCGTAATTGTTACAAGGAAATGGATTCCCTGTTTGACAATCAGAGCTGAAATGGGAACCTCCACAGTTCTCACAACAGTGAAACTGTTGAGCCTGGATTGGTGAATCATATGGATATTGGTCAAAATCAAAGTTCTGAGCATCACCGGAGAACTGTTCATAGACAATCATGTTTCCGGATTGACATTCAAATCCTTGGTGAGGACCTCCACAAAATTCACAGCAGTATTGTTGATTATATGAAGATAAGTCGGGCTGTGGTGGGTAGATGGAAAATTTTGAGGGGTCGTTAAATGAGTTCGGATTAGGATCATAATCAAATGAATTCCTCGAACCACAAAATAAACAACTCTCGTTACGAATATCATTACCACATTGTACACACGTACACCAGCGACATGGTGAACCAAAAAGAGGCTCACCACAACTGACACAAGGAATAAACGATTCTATTTGAGAGTTATGAGAAGGAATCAGTTCATTCAAAGAATCAACAAAACCAACATGGTGATCCGAATGACTATTAAGTCTCGAAGAACATTTTGAAAAATCCGGAGGTGGGACAAGTGGTGTGCTCTGAGAGCTAGCAATTTCCATCACTTCCTTTATGGTCTCCGGTTCTGGTTCTTGAGAAATGTGAAGATTAGGCAAGTCATTCTTGCTAGTCACCGGTCTAAATTCTGCATGTTTGCTTTTAACCGTAAATCGTGAAAGTGTAGAATCAATTTTAGACGGCTTAGGAGCAATCGAGGGGTTAGATCTTTGGATAACCGTAGGTTGGACGTATTTAGTACCTCCATTATCAGAGGAAAGTACCTGGTCCTTTGTCACCTTCGTTTCTCTTTCCATTTCCCTAGGCAGAATTAATGGATCATTACGAATAACACGAATTCTTGACATTTGTGATAAAGTAGGAAGTTTTTCAACTTCGTTCCAGAATTCTTCGTAGTCGAGAGATTCCATGAGAATAGAAGAAGTTAGAATCAAATGGATAGAGGGTAAAGGAATAAAGAATCAAAAAGGGTAAGAGGGTAAAGATGAATATTTTTGGATTTTTGGATAAATAATTTGAAAAAACAAAGAATGAAAATATTTTTGGTGTTATTAACACTTTAGGAAAAGTGTTAATGAACTTTTTGATTTTGACTAACTTTACAAAAACTGTTTACAAACGGTGGTATATGTGCAAGTACAGGTTTGAAAAATGCTAAAAACACGCTTACAGCCTCCCCGGCAGCGGCGCCAAAATTTGATCGGTGCAAAACCGTCAAGTTATCTCATGCAAGCTAGCCACTTGTGAATGACCAACCGTAAGAAACTCAAAACAGTTCACACACCAATCCAATTTAAGATCAGAGGAATATAGGGGATTCCTGGGTCGTTAAGTCCCACGGAGGATGAATTGGTGTTAAAGAACTTCAGATGTCGAATAATCACTAAGGATAGTGATCAATAAGGTTTTTGAGAAATTTATACCTAAAGAAAAGATTTACAAATTACAGCGACTTAAATGCAAATTAAAGGAAATTAAAAAGTTAAAATATATTAAATAAATGCTATCACTATTTTAAAAAAAATCGATTTTATAAAACAAAATAACTTAAATAAACTATCTTAAGTGAAACGTAAACTTAAATTGTCTAAAAACGTGGTTTAAAATGAAAACGAGCGTTATTTCTAAAAATTACGCGAGTGCGCAAGCAAAAACGTAAAATTTATGAAATAAAAGTCCTACAAGTGTAAAAACAATTTTTTTACGTACTATATGACAAAAGAAAATTTTAGAAAAAAGATTTATATTTTTTAGACTTTTATATTTTTTATTATGAATTAAATAAGATTTTATACTAATTAAATGTTTAAAAATACTAAAACTATTTAGAAAAATCTGAAATTTTTTTATAAAATACTTTATACTATTACCAAGCTAAGAAAAGTAAAAAGGATGTGCCAGCTTATTTCAATAAGCTGTAAATAAGCTAAAACTCACGTATAAGCTAAATGGTAATAAAAGGGTTATATATTAAATTGTGTAAACTATAACCAAGACAAGTCCCAAGGGCGCATGGCATCCAGGTACACCAGTATCACCCTTATAAGGGGGAGGTCTCAGGTTCGACCCCTGCCTCTCCCTTTTTGCAAAATATTTTTATTTTTGAAATTTTATTTTACAAACTAATTAAGCTAATAATGATAAGCATTTTTTATAACTAAGGCTTTTAATAAAACTGACTAATAAGCTGAGTTTCAGCTTAAGTTTTTATCACAGTGGACTAGAATAAGGAATAAGCACAAGTTATTAGTCAAATTGCTATATAAACTACTAAATAAGCTAAATGAAAACTGAAATAAGCTAAGAACCTGTTTAATAAGCTAAAATGACACTGGAAAAATAATTTGGATAGGAAATAATCACTGAATAACTTAAAATAAGCACACAGTTAAGCTGTTATGCATAGTGTACTATGTGGATTACTAGGTATTTTATAGCTAAAATTAAGCACTGAAATAAGCTAGAAAATAAAAATAAGCACTGTGACTAATAAGTATACCAGCTAAGCTTTTCAAAAAGCTAAATTTCACACTGTTTTGTTCACTGGTGAGCTTATAAGTAGCTTATGAAAAAGTTGAAAACACTGAATGGATTTTGTACTTAGTTAAAATGGACAAAATAATAAGCCATAAGCAGGCTTATCATACAAGCTAAAAATTGAAAAATGAACATTGGTACTTTGAGACAGCTAGGTTGGCTACTTAAAAAACTAAATTTGACAAGATAAGGTGGGCTAATAAGCTCTGTAAGAGCTTGTGAAAAGGCTTATACAACTGGTGCACAGGGGAGGTTTCAGAAAATGTACTCAAAAGAAACTAATGATTAAGCTATTAATAAGCTAAGTTGATATAAACTATTATTTTTCTAATTTTGTTTAGCAGCTAAATATTATAATTCCAAAAGGGCATAAGCTAAATCTTAATAATGAATACACAGTAAAATTCTAAGTTTTATTCAAAAACGGGTATTAAGAAATTTGACTTTTATCAAGAACACTAAAGTTTGACTTAAGTGAACTTGGATCTTAATCTACTGACTTAATATGTTGTAATAAGCTATAATAAGATGATATTAATCTATGCTAACAAGTTTTAAGCTAATATTATGAATTTGGCAACTCAAAATCCCAACAGTGAACTGTTAAGGCATAGGATTTGGAATTTTGACTTTTTACTAACTAGGACTAGTTTTTATGACTTGATTGAGCTATTAGGTACTAAAGAGACATGAAACAATAACAACCAATAACACAGATATCTTATAACACAGAAAACTAAGTTGAAACAAACACCTCTATATAACACTGTTTTGAAGCTTTAAGCAATGAAACAGCTTTTTAAACCAAGGGACCTAGTAATTAGCTTATATTAACTGTAATGAGACAATATTAAGACAAAGTTAACAAGTTTTAACTACTAATAATAAAAAATGCAAATTTCAAAGAAAAAGCTTACAAATTGAGATTAGACACAAAACAGAAAACCAAGGTCTCAAATCACACCCTATGGCTTCCCAAGAAGCTCTAAACCAAAATGCAATCCAAAATCAGCTCTGCATCATCAGATATCCTGACCAAATCCATTTTGAGCTCTTTAGTTGACTTTTGTTGACTTTTCTTTGTTTTTGAAATTTAAACTAGTAGAATCTGAAACAGGCTCATGAAAAGCTATAGCAAGCTTATCTGAGCTTGTTGGAAGGATAAAAGAGCTTATGAAACTTGTAATAAGTATAATTGACTTAATACGAATTATCAAGAAACATGAAAACTGGAAATCTTATTAACTTGGAATAAGTACAATACAAAAGTTACTTTTAACTTGAAACAAACTTGATATTACATTAAGAACTGAAATTTAAGTTAAAACAGATATTAAAAAGGTTTTACACTACAAACTTGGTCTAAAACATGCGACCCCTACTATCTCTGCCTTCTTTTCTTCTTTATAGACATCCAAAAGCTTCCCCTCTCTCCTCTGATCAATTCCCACCATTGGATAAGCTTGATAGCATCTTAATCGTCCATGTGTAATTTTGGCGGGAAAAGTCATAGATAGCAGGTTATAGCATTTAATGGGATTTGGGAGGTTGTGGAGGTGGAGGGGGGTTGTTAACCAGCTGGGGGGATAAGGCAGGTGAGGTGGAAAGTGGGGTGGAAGGTGGTGAAACCACTGGTTTTGAGTTAACAGGGGTGAGGGAGGAGAAGCTACAGTGAAGGCGGTTTTAATTTCATTTAAAAAATGGGTCGGGTTTTATATATTGGGCCAGCTGGATCTGTATTGGACTTGGGTAATATATATAGGTCCGTTTGGTATTAATAAGGCACAAGGACCATTTGTGTAATTCTTGAAAGTATAGGGACTGATCCTGTAACATTTCCAAAGTTATATTAAGGACTAAACCTGCCAAATATGGTTAGTACAAGGACAAATGTTTCATAAAATTCCATTTTTTATAAGTCCAAGGACTAAAATTGTCAACTTTGAAACTTTAAGGGCCTAACTTGTAATTTTCCAAAAGTTTATCATAAGGACCAATTCTGTCATTTATAAATAGTACAAGGTTTCTTTTTGATTATTTTCACTTTTTAAATTCACCAAGGACTATATTTGACAATTTTCAAACTTGAGGGACTAAAGTTGTCATTTTGTAAATTTTAAACTTTGAAGGGTTTATTTTGACAACTTTTGAATCTCATGGACCTTAAATGACATTTTACTTTATTTTGATATACCAGGGACTAGTTTTGACAACTTTTGAAACTTGGGGGACTAAAACTGCCAATTATGCAAACTTGATACGTTTTTCACCAGATTTTGATGTTTTTGCATTTAAAACACATAAAACACTGATTTGTGATATTTTCATCATTTTGATGCCTTTCTGAGTGTTTTCAGATGTTTTTGCAGTCTAAATAGTACAAAAATGATGAGTATTTAGACACTCATCAATCCCCCACACTAAGATATTGCTAGTCCCTAGCAATGATTTATGAAAAGTTAATGGATTTTATATCTTTACCAAAAGCCATTACTTCTGGAGTAGCCAATTGTTTCAGTTCAAGTAAGAACCTTGGCACAATGATAACCAAATGATTTTGAGCAAATCACCAGCTTTCAACGGTTTTGATTTGTCTTTACCAGAAGCCGTTTGCTTCTGGACTAGCCAACTCTTAGATAAATTATCAATATTATCTTTGGTGAGTCGATTACCAATTATGGTTTTCCAACTGCCTTTACCACAAGCCATAAACTTGCGGGCTAGCCAACTCTTCACTAATTAAAGATATGGTGAGCTGAACACCATACAATTTTGGGCAAATTGCAAGCCATAAACGGATTTGAGATATCTTTACCAAGAGCCGTTTGCTCCTGGATTAGCCAATCCTTATGTGGGGTTAGACATGGTGGACTGATTACCATTTGTTGTGTTTAGTACATAGTACTTCCACTAAATAAAAAATTTTAAAATTTGGCCATTTTGGGGGAAAAAGGGACTAAAAGGGTACATTTATGATCAAATTCGCCAGAATTTCCCCCCCACACTTAGAAATGAATATTCAGGATTGATTTGACTGAGTTCACTGGGGAACTCCTCAAAAGTGAATGATTCATAATCGGGGAGAGAATTATGAGAATGAGAAGTGGTATTACCACTAATCTTCTCTCCCATATGATCAAAATGGAACATTTGCAATTCGGGAATAGAATCATTGAACAAAAGTTCACTATCCTCAAAGGGGATAGGATATGAAGTAGGCTTTTCATTAAAAGCCTCGATTCTAGAAATGAGAAGATTAACATTCAATAATGTAAGACGAAGAGCTTCGTCTTGGATTATTTCTTCTTCATTCTCTTCTCCTAAGCTGACAAGCTCAGAAGGTAATTCCCCCACATAACTTATGTCTCCACAAGATAAAGAATGGTCCTCATCAGAATCAGAGAACATCTCAATATGATCATTTTGGAAGACAAGAGGATGAGGGATATCACACACATGGTCAAGAATTCCCTGTGACTCTCTTGGGATTGGGACAAGGTCCTCAACACTAGACTTTATGAATTCGTCCGATTCCTTTTCAGGAACAGTGTCAAGATGCTCGTCCCCCATGTTTAGAGAGTGAGTGGGAGCTTTGGGTGTGATGGCAGTTGCTTGAGAATAAATCTCAACTGCTGGAATATCCACTGATGAATTTGATGAATCAAGTGTATCATCATCATCACTATCATCAGGAATAAAACGAAATTGAGAGCTAGATCTGGCTGCTTTTTCTTTTGCAATTAATTCCCTAATAGATTTTTCAAAAGCAATTTGGGAATTTATTTTAGCAGCCTGCTCTTCAGCTAGCAATTCTTCCATGGATTTCTCATGTGAATTTTGAATGACGGGACATTGTGGGAGTGGAGATTTGTCAAAACCGGAAGGTTGACATTGATAATCATCATGAGGACCACCACAATATACACAAGAAAAACTGGGAACATTATGAAATGCAGTTTTACTCAACTCCTCAGTTCTTTTCACTGACTCCAGAAGCTCTAGATAAGTGTCTTGTTGGGTTTGCTGAGGAGTTTGAGTCATTTGGCACTGTGGAGGTTGGTCGTGATATGGATAGTCGTAATTGTTACAAGGAAATGGATTCCCTGTTTGACAATCAGAGCTGAAATGGGAACCTCCACAGTTCTCACAACAGTGAAACTGTTGAGCCTGGATTGGTGAATCATATGGATATTGGTCAAAATCAAAGTTCTGAGCATCACCGGAGAACTGTTCATAGACAATCATGTTTCCGGATTGACATTCAAATCCTTGGTGAGGACCTCCACAAAATTCACAGCAGTATTGTTGATTATATGAAGATAAGTCGGGCTGTGGTGGGTAGATGGAAAATTTTGAGGGGTCGTTAAATGAGTTCGGATTAGGATCATAATCAAATGAATTCCTCGAACCACAAAATAAACAACTCTCGTTACGAATATCATTACCACATTGTACACACGTACACCAGCGACATGGTGAACCAAAAAGAGGCTCACCACAACTGACACAAGGAATAAACGATTCTATTTGAGAGTTATGAGAAGGAATCAGTTCATTCAAAGAATCAACAAAACCAACATGGTGATCCGAATGACTATTAAGTCTCGAAGAACATTTTGAAAAATCCGGAGGTGGGACAAGTGGTGTGCTCTGAGAGCTAGCAATTTCCATCACTTCCTTTATGGTCTCCGGTTCTGGTTCTTGAGAAATGTGAAGATTAGGCAAGTCATTCTTGCTAGTCACCGGTCTAAATTCTGCATGTTTGCTTTTAACCGTAAATCGTGAAAGTGTAGAATCAATTTTAGACGGCTTAGGAGCAATCGAGGGGTTAGATCTTTGGATAACCGTAGGTTGGACGTATTTAGTACCTCCATTATCAGAGGAAAGTACCTGGTCCTTTGTCACCTTCGTTTCTCTTTCCATTTCCCTAGGCAGAATTAATGGATCATTACGAACAACACGAATTCTTGACATTTGTGATAAAGTAGGAAGTTTTTCAACTTCGTTCCAGAATTCGTCGTAGTCGAGAGATTCCATGAGAATAGAAGAAGTTAGAATCAAATGGATAGAGGGTAAAGGAATAAAGAATCAAAAAGGGTAAGAGGGTAAAGATGAATATTTTTGGATTTTTGGATAAATAATTTGAAAAAACAAAGAATGAAAATATTTTTGGTGTTATTAACACTTTAGGAAAAGTGTTAATGAACTTTTTGATTTTGACTAACTTTACAAAAACTGTTTACAAACGGTGGTATATGTGCAAGTACAGGTTTGAAAAATGCTAAAAACACGCTTACAGCCTCCCCGGCAGCGGCGCCAAAATTTGATCGGTGCAAAACCGTCAAGTTATCTCATGCAAGCTAGCCACTTGTGAATGACCAACCGTAAGAAACTCAAAACAGTTCACACACCAATCCAATTTAAGATCAGAGGAATATAGGGGATTCCTGGGTCGTTAAGTCCCACGGAGGATGAATTGGTGTTAAAGAACTTCAGATGTCGAATAATCACTAAGGATAGTGATCAATAAGGTTTTTGAGAAATTTATACCTAAAGAAAAGATTTACAAATTACAGCGACTTAAATGCAAATTAAAGGAAATTAAAAAGTTAAAATATATTAAATAAATGCTATCACTATTTTTAAAAAAATCGATTTTATAAAACAAAATAACTTAAATAAACTATCTTAAGTGAAACGTAAACTTAAATTGTCTAAAAACGTGGTTTAAAATGAAAACGAGCGTTATTTCTAAAAATTACGCGAGTGCACAAGCAAAAACGTAAAATTTATGAAATAAAAGTCCTACAAGTGTAAAAACAATTTTTTTACGTACTATATGACAAAAGAAAATTTTAGAAAAAAGATTTATATTTTTTAGACTTTTATATTTTTTATTATGAATTAAATAAGATTTTATACTAATTAAATGTTTAAAAATACTAAAACTATTTAGAAAAATCTGAATTTTTTTTATAAAATACTTTATACTATTACCAAGCTAAGAAAAGTAAAAAGGATGTGCCAGCTTATTTCAATAAGCTGTAAATAAGCTAAAACTCACGTATAAGCTAAATGGTAATAAAAGGGTTATATATTAAATTGTGTAAACTATAACCAAGACAAGTCCCAAGGGCGCATGGCATCCAGGTACACCAGTATCACCCTTATAAGGGGGAGGTCTCAGGTTCGACCCCTGCCTCTCCCTTTTTGCAAAATATTTTTATTTTTGAAATTTTATTTTACAAACTAATTAAGCTAATAATGATAAGCATTTTTTATAACTAAGGCTTTTAATAAAACTGACTAATAAGCTGAGTTTCAGCTTAAGTTTTTATCACAGTGGACTAGCATAAGGAATAAGCACAAGTTATTAGTCAAATTGCTATATAAACTACTAAATAAGCTAAATGAAAACTGAAATAAGCTAAGAACCTGTTTAATAAGCTAAAATGACACTGGAAAAATAATTTGGATAGGAAATAATCACTGAATAACTTAAAATAAGCACACAGTTAAGCTGTTATGCATAGTGTACTATGTGGATTACTAGGTATTTTATAGCTAAAATTAAGCACTGAAATAAGCTAGAAAATAAAAATAAGCACTGTGACTAATAAGTATACCAGCTAAGCTTTTCAAAAAGCTAAATTTCACACTGTTTTGTTCACTGGTGAGCTTATAAGTAGCTTATGAAAAAGTTGAAAACACTGAATGGATTTTGTACTTAGTTAAAATGGACAAAATAATAAGCCATAAGCAGGCTTATCATACAAGCTAAAAATTGAAAAATGAACATTGGTACTTTGAGACAGCTAGGTTGGCTACTTAAAAAACTAAATTTGACAAGATAAGGTGGGCTAATAAGCTCTGTAAGAGCTTGTGAAAAGGCTTATACAACTGGTGCACAGGGGAGGTTTCAGAAAATGTACTCAAAAGAAACTAATGATTAAGCTATTAATAAGCTAAGTTGATATAAACTATTATTTTTCTAATTTTGTTTAGCAGCTAAATATTATAATTCCAAAAGGGCATAAGCTAAATCTTAATAATGAATACACAGTAAAATTCTAAGTTTTATTCAAAAACGGGTATTAAGAAATTTGACTTTTATCAAGAACACTAAAGTTTGACTTAAGTGAACTTGGATCTTAATCTACTGACTTAATATGTTGTAATAAGCTATAATAAGATGATATTAATCTATGCTAACAAGTTTTAAGCTAATATTATGAATTTGGCAACTCAAAATCCCAACAGTGAACTGTTAAGGCATAGGATTTGGAATTTTGACTTTTTACTAACTAGGACTAGTTTTTATGACTTGATTGAGCTATTAGGTACTAAAGAGACATGAAACAATAACAACCAATAACACAGATATCTTATAACACAGAAAACTAAGTTGAAACAAACACCTCTATATAACACTGTTTTGAAGCTTTAAGCAATGAAACAGCTTTTTAAACCAAGGGACCTAGTAATTAGCTTATATTAACTGTAATGAGACAATATTAAGACAAAGTTAACAAGTTTTAACTACTAATAATAAAAAATGCAAATTTCAAAGAAAAAGCTTACAAATTGAGATTAGACACAAAACAGAAAACCAAGGTCTCAAATCACACCCTATGGCTTCCCAAGAAGCTCTAAACCAAAATGCAATCCAAAATCAGCTCTGCATCATCAGATATCCTGACCAAATCCATTTTGAGCTCTTTAGTTGACTTTTGTTGACTTTTCTTTGTTTTTGAAATTTAAACTAGTAGAATCTGAAACAGGCTCATGAAAAGCTATAGCAAGCTTATCTGAGCTTGTTGGAAGGATAAAAGAGCTTATGAAACTTGTAATAAGTATAATTGACTTAATACGAATTATCAAGAAACATGAAAACTGGAAATCTTATTAACTTGGAATAAGTACAATACAAAAGTTACTTTTAACTTGAAACAAACTTGATATTACATTAAGAACTGAAATTTAAGTTAAAACAGATATTAAAAAGGTTTTACACTACAAACTTGGTCTAAAACATGCGACCCCTACTATCTCTGCCTTCTTTTCTTCTTTATAGACATCCAAAAGCTTCCCCTCTCTCCTCTGATCAATTCCCACCATTGGATAAGCTTGATAGCATCTTAATCGTCCATGTGTAATTTTGGCGGGAAAAGTCATAGATAGCAGGTTATAGCATTTAATGGGATTTGGGAGGTTGTGGAGGTGGAGGGGGGTTGTTAACCAGCTGGGGGGATAAGGCAGGTGAGGTGGAAAGTGGGGTGGAAGGTGGTGAAACCACTGGTTTTGAGTTAACAGGGGTGAGGGAGGAGAAGCTACAGTGAAGGCGGTTTTAATTTCATTTAAAAAATGGGTCGGGTTTTATATATTGGGCCAGCTGGATCTGTATTGGACTTGGGTAATATATATAGGTCCGTTTGGTATTAATAAGGCACAAGGACCATTTGTGTAATTCTTGAAAGTATAGGGACTGATCCTGTAACATTTCCAAAGTTATATTAAGGACTAAACCTGCCAAATATGGTTAGTACAAGGACAAATGTTTCATAAAATTCCATTTTTTATAAGTCCAAGGACTAAAATTGTCAACTTTGAAACTTTAAGGGCCTAACTTGTAATTTTCCAAAAGTTTATCATAAGGACCAATTCTGTCATTTATAAATAGTACAAGGTTTCTTTTTGATTATTTTCACTTTTTAAATTCACCAAGGACTATATTTGACAATTTTCAAACTTGAGGGACTAAAGTTGTCATTTTGTAAATTTTAAACTTTGAAGGGTTTATTTTGACAACTTTTGAATCTCATGGACCTTAAATGACATTTTACTTTATTTTGATATACCAGGGACTAGTTTTGACAACTTTTGAAACTTGGGGGACTAAAACTGCCAATTATGCAAACTTGATACGTTTTTCACCAGATTTTGATGTTTTTGCATTTAAAACACATAAAACACTGATTTGTGATATTTTCATCATTTTGATGCCTTTCTGAGTGTTTTCAGATGTTTTTGCAGTCTAAATAGTACAAAAATGATGAGTATTTAGACACTCATCAATCCCCCACACTAAGATATCCCTAGCAATGATTTATGAAAAGTTAATGGATTTTATATCTTTACCAAAAGCCATTACTTCTGGAGTAGCCAATTGTTTCAGTTCAAGTAAGAACCTTGGCACAATGATAACCAAATGATTTTGAGCAAATCACCAGCTTTCAACGGTTTTGATTTGTCTTTACCAGAAGCCGTTTGCTTCTGGACTAGCCAACTCTTAGATAAATTATCAATATTATCTTTGGTGAGTCGATTACCAATTATGGTTTTCCAACTGCCTTTACCACAAGCCATAAACTTGCGGGCTAGCCAACTCTTCACTAATTAAAGATATGGTGAGCTGAACACCATACAATTTTGGGCAAATTGCAAGCCATAAACGGATTTGAGATATCTTTACCAAGAGCCGTTTGCTCCTGGATTAGCCAATCCTTATGTGGGGTTAGACATGGTGGACTGATTACCATTTGTTGTGTTTAGTACATAGTACTTCCACTAAATAAAAAATTTTAAAATTTGGCCATTTTGGGGGAAAAAGGGACTAAAAGGGTACATTTATGATCAAATTCGCCAGAATTTCCCCCCCCCCACACTTAGAAATGAATATTGTCCTCAATATTCAAAGTTCCGGTTATTATGCCGAATCCTTGAACGTGAAAAGATAACATTTCTAGCCAAGTGTAGAAACACAAAAATTATTATTATTTTTTTTTTTTTAATATTTACAATTTTCATTCATTTATAAGGTCTATATACAACATGTGAGGCATCTCCCCCACACTAGGGTGGTACACACGGGTGAAAACCCATGTTTTAACTACTGTTTTTGATTTCCGAGTCGCTAGCTTGACTCGACCCCGAATTAATTTGGTTCATGGGGAAGTAAGTGGAAGAAACAATCTCCATCGGACTTTCATTCAAGATGTTTGTATAAACATTGAAATACGTGAAAGTTCCACACCGATGAGATATACATAGAACCGGCTTACAAATGATAAATGAAAATGCCGGGGTCAAAGATAATGTCTTCATTCCCGAAGGAGTGAAGAACAGGAGAAGCCACGGGATAGGTGAAGAAGAGAAAGAAAGTCATGATAATAATCTTGACTAACTCATCATCATCAGAAGGGGAATTCATGATAGCATGAATTTCATCTTTTAAGCTCAATTGGTCTAGACATATCCCGGGTGTGTCTAGATCAAAGTAGAAGTTATCATACTCCGGTAGAGATATGATATGAGTGAGTTCACAGGAGAACTCCTCAAAGGAAAATGATTCATATTCAGGATTGATTTGACTGAGTTCACTGGGGAACTCCTCAAAAGTGAATGATTCATAATCGGGGAGAGAATTATGAGAATGAGAAGTGGTATTACCACTAATCTTCTCTCCCATATGATCAAAATGGAACATTTGCAATTCGGGAATAGAATCATTGAACAAAAGTTCACTATCCTCAAAGGGGATAGGATATGAAGTAGGCTTTTCATTAAAAGCCTCGATTCTAGAAATGAGAAGATTAACATTCAATAATGTAAGACGAAGAGCTTCGTCTTGGATTATTTCTTCTTCATTCTCTTCTCCTAAGCTGACAAGCTCAGAAGGTAATTCCCCCACATAACTTATGTCTCCACAAGATAAAGAATGGTCCTCATCAGAATCAGAGAACATCTCAATATGATCATTTTGGAAGACAAGAGGATGAGGGATATCACACACATGGTCAAGAATTCCCTGTGACTCTCTTGGGATTGGGACAAGGTCCTCAACACTAGACTTTATGAATTCGTCCGATTCCTTTTCAGGAACAGTGTCAAGATGCTCGTCCCCCATGTTTAGAGAGTGAGTGGGAGCTTTGGGTGTGATGGCAGTTGCTTGAGAATAAATCTCAACTGCTGGAATATCCACTGATGAATTTGATGAATCAAGTGTATCATCATCATCACTATCATCAGGAATAAAACGAAATTGAGAGCTAGATCTGGCTGCTTTTTCTTTTGCAATTAATTCCCTAATAGATTTTTCAAAAGCAATTTGGGAATTTATTTTAGCAGCCTGCTCTTCAGCTAGCAATTCTTCCATGGATTTCTCATGTGAATTTTGAATGACGGGACATTGTGGGAGTGGAGATTTGTCAAAACCGGAAGGTTGACATTGATAATCATCATGAGGACCACCACAATATACACAAGAAAAACTGGGAACATTATGAAATGCAGTTTTACTCAACTCCTCAGTTCTTTTCACTGACTCCAGAAGCTCTAGATAAGTGTCTTGTTGGGTTTGCTGAGGAGTTTGAGTCATTTGGCACTGTGGAGGTTGGTCGTGATATGGATAGTCGTAATTGTTACAAGGAAATGGATTCCCTGTTTGACAATCAGAGCTGAAATGGGAACCTCCACAGTTCTCACAACAGTGAAACTGTTGAGCCTGGATTGGTGAATCATATGGATATTGGTCAAAATCAAAGTTCTGAGCATCACCGGAGAACTGTTCATAGACAATCATGTTTCCGGATTGACATTCAAATCCTTGGTGAGGACCTCCACAAAATTCACAGCAGTATTGTTGATTATATGAAGATAAGTCGGGCTGTGGTGGGTAGATGGAAAATTTTGAGGGGTCGTTAAATGAGTTCGGATTAGGATCATAATCAAATGAATTCCTCGAACCACAAAATAAACAACTCTCGTTACGAATATCATTACCACATTGTACACACGTACACCAGCGACATGGTGAACCAAAAAGAGGCTCACCACAACTGACACAAGGAATAAACGATTCTATTTGAGAGTTATGAGAAGGAATCAGTTCATTCAAAGAATCAACAAAACCAACATGGTGATCCGAATGACTATTAAGTCTCGAAGAACATTTTGAAAAATCCGGAGGTGGGACAAGTGGTGTGCTCTGAGAGCTAGCAATTTCCATCACTTCCTTTATGGTCTCCGGTTCTGGTTCTTGAGAAATGTGAAGATTAGGCAAGTCATTCTTGCTAGTCACCGGTCTAAATTCTGCATGTTTGCTTTTAACCGTAAATCGTGAAAGTGTAGAATCAATTTTAGACGGCTTAGGAGCAATCGAGGGGTTAGATCTTTGGATAACCGTAGGTTGGACGTATTTAGTACCTCCATTATCAGAGGAAAGTACCTGGTCCTTTGTCACCTTCGTTTCTCTTTCCATTTCCCTAGGCAGAATTAATGGATCATTACGAACAACACGAATTCTTGACATTTGTGATAAAGTAGGAAGTTTTTCAACTTCGTTCCAGAATTCGTCGTAGTCGAGAGATTCCATGAGAATAGAAGAAGTTAGAATCAAATGGATAGAGGGTAAAGGAATAAAGAATCAAAAAGGGTAAGAGGGTAAAGATGAATATTTTTGGATTTTTGGATAAATAATTTGAAAAAACAAAGAATGAAAATATTTTTGGTGTTATTAACACTTTAGGAAAAGTGTTAATGAACTTTTTGATTTTGACTAACTTTACAAAAACTGTTTACAAACGGTGGTATATGTGCAAGTACAGGTTTGAAAAATGCTAAAAACACGCTTACAGCCTCCCCGGCAGCGGCGCCAAAATTTGATCGGTGCAAAACCGTCAAGTTATCTCATGCAAGCTAGCCACTTGTGAATGACCAACCGTAAGAAACTCAAAACAGTTCACACACCAATCCAATTTAAGATCAGAGGAATATAGGGGATTCCTGGGTCGTTAAGTCCCACGGAGGATGAATTGGTGTTAAACAACTTCAGATGTCGAATAATCACTAAGGATAGTGATCAATAAGGTTTTTGAGAAATTTATACCTAAAGAAAAGATTTACAAATTACAGCGACTTAAATGCAAATTAAAGGAAATTAAAAAGTTAAAATATATTAAATAAATGCTATCACTATTTTTAAAAAAATCGATTTTATAAAACAAAATAACTTAAATAAACTATCTTAAGTGAAACGTAAACTTAAATTGTCTAAAAACGTGGTTTAAAATGAAAACGAGCGTTATTTCTAAAAATTACGCGAGTGCGCAAGCAAAAACGTAAAATTTATGAAATAAAAGTCCTACAAGTGTAAAAACAATTTTTTTACGTACTATATGACAAAAGAAAATTTTAGAAAAAAGATTTATATTTTTTAGACTTTTATATTTTTTATTATGAATTAAATAAGATTTTATACTAATTAAATGTTTAAAAATACTAAAACTATTTAGAAAAATCTGAATTTTTTTTATAAAATACTTTATACTATTACCAAGCTAAGAAAAGTAAAAAGGATGTGCCAGCTTATTTCAATAAGCTGTAAATAAGCTAAAACTCACGTATAAGCTAAATGGTAATAAAAGGGTTATATATTAAATTGTGTAAACTATAACCAAGACAAGTCCCAAGGGCGCATGGCATCCAGGTACACCAGTATCACCCTTATAAGGGGGAGGTCTCAGGTTCGACCCCTGCCTCTCCCTTTTTGCAAAATATTTTTATTTTTGAAATTTTATTTTACAAACTAATTAAGCTAATAATGATAAGCATTTTTTATAACTAAGGCTTTTAATAAAACTGACTAATAAGCTGAGTTTCAGCTTAAGTTTTTATCACAGTGGACTAGCATAAGGAATAAGCACAAGTTATTAGTCAAATTGCTATATAAACTACTAAATAAGCTAAATGAAAACTGAAATAAGCTAAGAACCTGTTTAATAAGCTAAAATGACACTGGAAAAATAATTTGGATAGGAAATAATCACTGAATAACTTAAAATAAGCACACAGTTAAGCTGTTATGCATAGTGTACTATGTGGATTACTAGGTATTTTATAGCTAAAATTAAGCACTGAAATAAGCTAGAAAATAAAAATAAGCACTGTGACTAATAAGTATACCAGCTAAGCTTTTCAAAAAGCTAAATTTCACACTGTTTTGTTCACTGGTGAGCTTATAAGTAGCTTATGAAAAAGTTGAAAACACTGAATGGATTTTGTACTTAGTTAAAATGGACAAAATAATAAGCCATAAGCAGGCTTATCATACAAGCTAAAAATTGAAAAATGAACATTGGTACTTTGAGACAGCTAGGTTGGCTACTTAAAAAACTAAATTTGACAAGATAAGGTGGGCTAATAAGCTCTGTAAGAGCTTGTGAAAAGGCTTATACAACTGGTGCACAGGGGAGGTTTCAGAAAATGTACTCAAAAGAAACTAATGATTAAGCTATTAATAAGCTAAGTTGATATAAACTATTATTTTTCTAATTTTGTTTAGCAGCTAAATATTATAATTCCAAAAGGGCATAAGCTAAATCTTAATAATGAATACACAGTAAAATTCTAAGTTTTATTCAAAAACGGGTATTAAGAAATTTGACTTTTATCAAGAACACTAAAGTTTGACTTAAGTGAACTTGGATCTTAATCTACTGACTTAATATGTTGTAATAAGCTATAATAAGATGATATTAATCTATGCTAACAAGTTTTAAGCTAATATTATGAATTTGGCAACTCAAAATCCCAACAGTGAACTGTTAAGGCATAGGATTTGGAATTTTGACTTTTTACTAACTAGGACTAGTTTTTATGACTTGATTGAGCTATTAGGTACTAAAGAGACATGAAACAATAACAACCAATAACACAGATATCTTATAACACAGAAAACTAAGTTGAAACAAACACCTCTATATAACACTGTTTTGAAGCTTTAAGCAATGAAACAGCTTTTTAAACCAAGGGACCTAGTAATTAGCTTATATTAACTGTAATGAGACAATATTAAGACAAAGTTAACAAGTTTTAACTACTAATAATAAAAAATGCAAATTTCAAAGAAAAAGCTTACAAATTGAGATTAGACACAAAACAGAAAACCAAGGTCTCAAATCACACCCTATGGCTTCCCAAGAAGCTCTAAACCAAAATGCAATCCAAAATCAGCTCTGCATCATCAGATATCCTGACCAAATCCATTTTGAGCTCTTCAGTTGACTTTTGTTGACTTTTCTTTGTTTTTGAAATTTAAACTAGTAGAATCTGAAACAGGCTCATGAAAAGCTATAGCAAGCTTATCTGAGCTTGTTGGAAGGATAAAAGAGCTTATGAAACTTGTAATAAGTATAATTGACTTAATACGAATTATCAAGAAACATGAAAACTGGAAATCTTATTAACTTGGAATAAGTACAATACAAAAGTTACTTTTAACTTGAAACAAACTTGATATTACATTAAGAACTGAAATTTAAGTTAAAACAGATATTAAAAAGGTTTTACACTACAAACTTGGTCTAAAACATGCGACCCCTACTATCTCTGCCTTCTTTTCTTCTTTATAGACATCCAAAAGCTTCCCCTCTCTCCTCTGATCAATTCCCACCATTGGATAAGCTTGATAGCATCTTAATCGTCCATGTGTAATTTTGGCGGGAAAAGTCATAGATAGCAGGTTATAGCATTTAATGGGATTTGGGAGGTTGTGGAGGTGGAGGGGGGTTGTTAACCAGCTGGGGGGATAAGGCAGGTGAGGTGGAAAGTGGGGTAGAAGGTGGTGAAACCACTGGTTTTGAGTTAACAGGGGTGAGGGAGGAGAAGCTACAGTGAAGGCGGTTTTAATTTCATTTAAAAAATGGGCCGGGTTTTATATATTGGGCCAGCTGGATCTGTATTGGACTTGGGTAATATATATAGGTCCGTTTGGTATTAATAAGGCACAAGGACCATTTGTGTAATTCTTGAAAGTATAGGGACTGATCCTGTAACATTTCCAAAGTTATATTAAGGACTAAACCTGCCAAATATGGTTAGTACAAGGACAAATGTTTCATAAAATTCCATTTTTTATAAGTCCAAGGACTAAAATTGTCAACTTTGAAACTTTAAGGGCCTAACTTGTAATTTTCCAAAAGTTTATCATAAGGACCAATTCTGTCATTTATAAATAGTACAAGGTTTATTTTTGATTATTTTCACTTTTTAAATTCACCAAGGACTATATTTGACAATTTTCAAACTTGAGGGACTAAAGTTGTCATTTTGTAAATTTTAAACTTTGAAGGGTTTATTTTGACAACTTTTGAATCTCATGGACCTTAAATGACATTTTACTTTATTTTGATATACCAGGGACTAGTTTTGACAACTTTTGAAACTTGGGGGACTAAAACTGCCAATTATGCAAACTTGATACGTTTTTCACCAGATTTTGATGTTTTTGCATTTAAAACACATAAAACACTGATTTGTGATATTTTCATCATTTTGATGCCTTTCTGAGTGTTTTCAGATGTTTTTGCAGTCTAGATAGTACAAAAATGATGAGTATTTAGACACTCATCATCTCCTCAAACTCCTTTACCTGCATAATAATTTTTTTAAGACCAAAATAATTCATAGGGTAAGACACTTTGAAAAAAATGATGAAATAAGAAATCATGTGAAAAAGCATACCTTTCATTATCAACGTCATTTCCCGATGTAAACATGTCTTCTCTTCCTCTTCTTCAAGACCAAACTCTCTGCTGCATCAACAATTGCATTGAACCATTTCACTTTTCTTGTTGACAACATGAGATATCCCATCACCAATCCGACTAATGTTCCACATCCATATCGCAACATCACCACTTCCCACGTAAACCCACTCTTCTCCTCATGTGATTCAAGCTGTGGTTTTTGTGTATGCTCACTACACTTTTTGGCCAGCGGAGGCCCACATAGTCCCGGATTCCCTTCAAAGGATTTTTCTTCAAATGTGTTAAATTGTGTTCCCGCAGGAATACGGCCCACGAGACAGTTTTGCGAGAGATTTAACACTTCAAGAGTGTTGATGTTTGCAAGACTTTGTGGGATCTCTCCTGAGAGTTGGTTCCAAGATAGGTCTAACGACTCAATCTCTATGAGATTCCCCAGGGCATGTGGAATTGGACCAATGAGGCTGTTGTGGGACAAGTTGAGCACTATTAGCGAATTAAGACCACCAATGACGTCTGGAATCTGTCCTTCAAATGTGTTATTGGACAGATCAATAATTGTGTAGTCAACCGAAATTTGTGGAAAAATTTGATCCACCCCTTTCACCGCAAGAACGAATGAGTAATAGATTCCACCACCCACGTACATATATTCTGGTGCTTTGTTGCTTTTAACAACATTCTTCATGGAACTGAAACTTTGAAAATATTTTGCAGGGAGTTGACCTACAAACCCATTATGAGATAAGTCAAGAACTCGAAGACTTGGAAAGGGAGAATCAACAGTTGCAGAGGGTTGAATGTGTCCATGAAAGTTGTTTGATTTGAGGACAACAGCCTGCAAATTTGGTAGAGCTCCTAACCAACCAGGAAATGTACCATTCAAATGGTTGTTTCCGAAATCAACTACTTTCAAGGATTGACATTTGGACAAGGAAATTGGCACCTCTCCTCTTAATTGATTTCCATTCAAAATAAGCCCTTCTAACCTTCCACAATCCCCGTATACCTTTGGAATTGTTCCTTGAAAGCTATTATTCCCCATATTTATCATTCTAAGAGATGAGGTGATATTTCCAAAGTATTGTGGAATCAATCCACCAAAGCGATTATTGGACATATCTAAATATTCTAGCTGGCTCATGTTGCAAATTGATGGAGGGAATGGCCCCTCAATCAAGTTGGACTGCAGATACAAATATTCCAACCCATAACCACCTTCTCCAATCTCCCCTGCCCAATGAGGAATTTGGCCATGGATTTCGTTGCTTGAGAGATCTAACACTTCAAGTTGTTTCATGGCTCGAAATGAATTCGGAAACACCTTTAGCTTGCAAGAGGCCAATCCTAATAACCGAAAACCCGGGTTGACATAATGATTGATATTCTTTGTGGTAACAGAGAAACCGCTATATGAGAGATGGAGATATTCAAGGTTTGTGAGGTTTGATAACAATGTATCCAACTCCAATTCACCACTAAAATTATTATAAGAAAGGTACAGGTCAGTGAGGTTGGTGAGTAGTCGAAATGTTTGCACATCAATTTGGCCACCTAACTCATTGTAAGTGAGGTCTAAGTCTTTTAATGATGGAAGAGCAAATGACTCAAAAGGAACATTTCCACTGAACATGTTATGATTTAAAAAGAGAACTTCTAAAGAGGGCGAAGTAAACAGCCAAGATGGCAATGTCCCATTAAGTTTGTTTCCTGATAACTCAAGAGAAGTAAGGTGTGTGAGGTTGAAGAGGGAGCTGTCAGGATGAATTGTACCTTTTAGCATTCCGCACATGAGATTGAGACCGATGACGTCACCGGTGGAGTTGTCGCATCTAACTCCATCCCATTTGCAGCAATCGGTACTTGTGTTCCAGCTCATCATTATTGGATGATAATCATAAAGACCATAACAGTAGTCATCGTTTGTGGAGGAATTGATGGAGGAAAGGTTTTGTTTAAAGAGAAGCAAAGCTTCACTCTGTTTTTCAGAGCATTTATGATTATTATTATTTAAAGAAGTGGAAGAAAAACTGGTGAAAGAAATGAAAAGAAAAAAGATACTCAAACGTTTTGAATAACCCATTGTGTTTTTAATTTTAGTTGCTATAAAAACTCACAATTGCTATAAATATATATAGTAACACTGGTATCACAAAAATAGTGTTGTAGTTGCTTTCACAATAATATAATCGAGATTATGTTTGTGATCTAGTTTTATTTATAAACGTATCATTTAGGAAATTGGGTTGTACGAGTCTATTAATTGACTCTAACTTTAATTCTTTGTCGAATTATGCAAAAATTTCCAACCTTTGATTGTGATAAAAAAGAATCGTTCAAATAAATATTGTGGTCCGCAACAATATTGCTTCTCAACAAGAAATATATATACTAACTATAATAGTGCTAGAATTTTAATGTAGTCACTTTCACGATAAGATAGATCGAAATATGTTTGTGGTCTAGTTTAATTGATAAACGTATCACTCGGGTTATACCACTGTATTGATTTATCTTTGTCAAATTATGCAAAATCTTCAACTTCGAATTATTGCGAAAAAAAAAAGGAATCTTTCAATGAAATTTTTGTGGTCCACAACAGTTGTTCTTTAGAGCATTTATGACTCCTATTTAAAAAAACCGTAGGAGCAAAAGTGGTGAAAATAAAGAAAAAGAAAAAGATACTCTAACATTTTTGAATAATCCATAGTGTGCTTTTTTCTTTTTTTTAATTGCTATAAACATTCATACTTGCTACACATATATATACTAACACTGTTGTCACAAGAATATGATCGAATATGTATGTGGTCTAGTTTCATTTATAAAGGTATCACTTAGGTTATACAAGCATATCACTCTTAACTTTAATTTCTTGTCGAATTATGTAAAATTATAACTTTTGATTGCTATAAAAAAAAACTTTCAATGAAAATTATGTGGTCCATAATAATCTTTAAACATTAAAGGAAAACGATTTTTGGAGGATATATTGAAACGAAGGTTAGATCGAACCAATAGAAGAGCTCAACTTCGTCTATTTGTCAAAACTGAGTATTTATATTAGCAAATGAAAGCCAAAATTGAATTAATTGTCGTCAAACATATTTTTGTATCATGTTAATTTTATTAAATAAAAAAAATACGTTTGTCTTTCGAATCTCATTTTTTCAAATTCTGAATTTAAGTGTAAAAGAGGTAGGAGCAAAAGAGGTGAAAATAAAGAAAAGGAAAAAAACACTGAACAATATTAAATAACCCATAGTGTTTTTTTATTTAATTGCTATAAATATTCATACCTGCTAAAATATATATATATATATATATATATAGTGTATAGTTATATAAAGAACCAAATAATTTGCGAGAACTGCGAGAACCAACAAGGACCAATCAGATTTGAGATAATTAATTTCACTTTTTACTTTTCCACACTATTTTCGCAGGGGTATTTTAGGCATTTTATACTTGTAAACAATTAATAACCGTATATTAATTTCTCCACTAATAATGGGATCACGATTTTACAGTTTTTTTTATTTTGAAAAACCCTAAAACAGCTCTACCATTATCAACGAAAATTACCATTTAACAAATCATTTATAAAAAAAACGATTATCCAAAAACAATACTTCAGTAACAATGGATCCATCCATTGGAAACGATCATCATGAAGAAGTTAATGTCACAGTTGTGTCCCCCATGCAAACAGAAGCCAATGTTCCTGGCCAATCTTCAAGAAACGATGATCAGGTTCATGTTAATGAAGATTTGTCTTCAGGTACGAATGGTACGTTTATAAATTTTAAGTCATGTTTGGTTTGTACATGTTTATTGTTTCGTATAGATTTTAATAGGTTTATCTAAGATTAATTTATATAATTTTAGGGTTTTTTACAGAGGTTGTACATGTATGGTATTTATACGACGAAGATCTAAATACATGTATGTATCGTAGAATGTTATTTTGTTGTTTGTTTTTGTTACTTGCATTGCATGTTTAGGTTTGATACATCTGTAGTTTTTTTATGCATGATTCTAGTAATGTTTATGGGTGAATTTGATTGTTCTCATGCACATGTGTACATGGGTGGATTCATTGGTATTCAATTTTAATGTAAGTTGCTACCATTTGATTGTTCTCATGCACATGTGTACATGGGTGTCATTGGTTTTTCAGTTTTAATGTATGTGGTTACATCCTTCATTGATTGATTTGTTTTTTTTTTTTTTTTTTTTTTTTTTTTTTTTTTGATTTTAATGATTACCTTGGTTAATATGTGCATTTTTCTTATATCAGTTATTTTTGTCTGGTGTACTAAGTTTAATACAATCGTTGCATACATATGCACATGTGTTTTTTTCATGTTTCTTATATTGCAGATTATATCCAACAGGTTGTTGTGTATTTATGTACATACAAACACATGTGATTATCATTAATGCATTTATTTTTCTTTATAATGTTTTTGTAGAGTATTCTGATTTAGAAGATAGTGAGTCAGATGATGAGTGTATTCCAACACCCAAAGGCCATAAGTATTGGGTTCCAGAGGTACCAGCTGATGAGAAGCCTAGCGAAGGGAACGTGTTTGACACTTTTGATGAGGCTTACGACATGTACCTTGAATACGCTCTTAAGGCCAGGTTCTCTATTAGAAAATCTACATCAAAGCGTAAGAAAGGTGAGGTTACTCATAGGTATATAGTTTGTAATAGGGCTGGAAAACCACGAAAAACCATCGTGAAAGATACGTTGGCCCAGTCATCTCAAACTGTTGATAATCAGAAAAATGGGAGTAATAAACCTAGGCAGAAACGCAATTCCAATTACTCTGCAACGGATTGCAATGCATGTGTCAGGTTTAGGGCTATTCACGGTACATCGGCTTTTAAGTTATACGAATTTGTTGAAAACCATAACCACCCACTTCTTGATGAAAACAACACTGATCTTTTAAAAGCACGGCGTAAGTTAGACTTTAGTGATAAGCTGTTTATCCATAGGGCTTCACTTTCTAATCTTGGCCCAACTAAAGCTCATCGTCTTAGGGTGGCATTTATGGGTAGCTATCAAAAGGTTCGTGGAAAGCCTTCGGACTGGAAGAACTTCCGTAGGTCTGTTAATAAATACATTGGTCCTAGGGATGCCTAGATGTTAATAGATAAAATGAATGCTAGGAAAAAACATGTGCCTAATTTTTCATTTGAATACCATACCGTTGATGATGTTTTGTCCCGCATGTTCTGGGCCGACGAGACAATGAAATGCAATTACAATGAATTTGGTGATGTAGTTTCATTCGATGCCACTTATCGCACAAACAGGTAAAGTTTAATGTCTATCCGTAATACTTTGGTTATTATATTAGTTATTCAGTTATTGTAACATGTGTGTATTCTTTTTAATTATATGTCCATCCATCTATAGGTACCGGATGATCTTTGTTCCATTTACTGGCATTGACCATAACCAAAAATGTGTCACTTTTGGTGCTGCTTTAATTAGTGACGAAACAATCGATTGTCTTAACCAACACAAACTTAAATACCTTAAAGGTATTAAAAACCAAATCCACATACTTAAACATTCCAGAGCATAATAATTGTCTTAACCAACACAAACTTAAATAATTACCAAGTCATCATACTTAACCAACACAAATATAAGTAGTTACCAAAACGATTGTTTTTTCACTTCAACTGAACTGAACTTGCAATGAACTTCTAGATACCAGCAATCATAGCTAAGACATTGCCAAGCATCAAATTCCAGCCGGTTAGTAGTAATTTTGCGACATACTTCGACCTTAACTTGTTAACTTGCGCTATCTGCTTACGCGCATCACTTGACAACCCACAATCATACCTTTCCATTGGTTCTCCCATGTGTGTTTCCATATGACGCATAACTACCACTCCAGAGTTTGGGACCTTCGATTCTGTTCGCCAACTCAGAATCGGGATTTGCATTTGGATGGTGAATATATCCATTGCTTTAGGATGTCCAGCTTCTGTCAGGTATCTCCCAAAGTCCACATGCTGTGTTTTGAAAAATAATATATTATTCAAATTATATCTTTTATGCGCAAATTATACGTAATATATGATGTTAATCTTTGTATATATGGAATTAACTACACTTACCACTATGATAGCCACGCTATCATCCGAAACTGTTTCTTCACCGTCCACCATTTGCCTAGCTGGTGGAGTTTTCTTACCCTTCTTCGAACTAACATTCTTACTACCCTTTCTATCCAACATCCAGACACCACCTTTCTTTAAATTGAATATCATAAGGAAATTGTGTTCACCATTCGACACTGGAATAAACACCTGTATTTATATTGCATACGCAAATACATGTGTGTAAGTTTACCACGATATATATTCGGCATAGACAATTCAGAAAACAGTATATTATCTATATTAAATGCTACAATTCCCATTTATTATCTATTTTACATACATGTGTGTAAACTCAAAACGGTATATACATTTTACTGTAGCTATTATGTATGAATTGAAGTTAATACATATACATGTGTGCAAATTATGTACAACTGTATATACATGTTTATTGTAGCAATTATGTTCACTGTCGCAATTATGTATTACGTTGATATATACATGTCTGCCAATTTACAACGGTATACATGTGTGTAAATTATGTACAACTGTATATAAATGGATGCTGCAAATTAAACGGCAATACTTACAAGTTCAACTCCTTTGAACGTGTTTGGTTTGCCATCCTTTGCAAGTGCCTTATCAACATAATGAGTGAACATCTGCATCCGTTCATCCGCACTGTATAGCACACTAATGAACCTTTCGTTCTGTTTGTAAAAAACATTACATTTTAATATTAATAATATTTTCATCCATCATACCACATACTCACACGTGTTAATGAAACTTTATATTTTACACACAGACACTTACCACCATAAAAGTTGGCATAAAATACCGGAGTGGTGAATTTGGTCCTCTTGTAAGTTCACCAACATTCAATATCTCTG
Organism: Chrysanthemum seticuspe; assembly: GCA_019973895.1. NCBI lineage: Eukaryota > Viridiplantae > Streptophyta > Magnoliopsida > Asterales > Asteraceae > Chrysanthemum > Chrysanthemum seticuspe. The sequence continues at coordinate 253,854,345 of BPTQ01000002.1, read as the reverse complement.
CCCATGCGTTAATCACATTTGGCACCACATGCTGCGATTGGCCCAAACTCTCCAACATCAAACGTGTTGAACTGTGACCAGACTTGGTTCTGAATAGTATGTCACTAGAAAGGGAAGAAAAGAACAACTGACGTATAAGTACACATGTAATGTATATAAATAATTATCACGTGTTATACACATTATTCAAATCTGTTTTAAATAGTTCACATGTCTACTATATATAATGAATACATACATGTGTTGTACTTAATTCATATTGGTTATATATCTTTGTTATAACAAAATTTTCTTTTCAACTAAACACATGTATCACATTATATATATAATTCATGCAATGACATTTATATAAACAATTGAATTATTTGGGTACTTACTCAGGATTTCCAGACATCTCAAACAGTAGCTTGCACACCTTCTTTTCCTGGGCATCCAACGCACTGAAATTGACAGCTCTAACACAAAATGGCGATTTCATTTGTGCAGTAAGTACTTGCTTCCTTTTTCCACGTTGCTTAACTAAACCTTGTTCAGGAACATTTGGCCTAACGTATCTCACTGGAACCGCTGCTACTGCCCTTGATTTATTCCTTGTACGCTTCTTTTCTTCGTCAGCTTTCAGTTCCTCATAAGTTTGTGTCAAGTTCAGGTTAAATGATGGCATGTCATCCCATGCCACACCATTACCCTTCCTATGCTCAGCTGAAACCTTATCAACACTAGCGATAACTAACGCTTGTGTTTGCTCCCCCAACGTAGCTTCTGGTGTATCAAACCACCCCCCACCAGTCAAATTCCCACTACCACTTGCCACGTTAGGCGTGCCAGCTTCAACATTGTATTTCGGACCCATTCCTCTAGATGTCCCTTCCCTGTTCACACCTTTTCCATGATTTACCGAATCCAACTTACGCAGTACTTCCGTATACTTAACTTCTAAAGCTTTTAACTCCTCACTCTCTGGGAAAACCACCAAACCCAAGCATATGTTTTTCTCAAAACATGATCCAGCTTTTCTGATTGTCTCAATATACTTACCAAGCTTCCAGACAAACCCCTGCATATACATGTTCATATTCAGTTGTATAAGTTTTACAAATCAGATTACAAAATATCATATACAACATACGTGTACTTAAACTACATCATGTATCGCATTTAAAAATCGTTTAATTGTTTATAAATTTTACATGTATAAAATTTACAAATCAGATTACAAAATATCATATACAACATACGTGTATATGATATACAACATACGTGTATCGCATCATGTATAAATTTTACAAATCAGATTACAAAATATCATATGCAAAACATATACACTCTATATTCAATATAATACATGTGTTTAAATGTTTACTCACTCGTCATTAAAACGTTTAATCGTTTAATCATTTGATACATATTATATCAATACAATACATGTGTATAAATGTCGGATAATGGTACCGACATTTGGTTTCATAAATGTATCGACAGGTTTCATTCAATATAAACGTAACAACAGGTTAGATTCAATATAATACATGTTTCTAAATGTACCGACAGGTTTCAGTCAATATAATACATGTGTGTAAATGCTTACTCATTTGTCATTAAAACGTTTAATCGTTTATTCATTTTATACATATTATATCAATACAATACATGTGTATACATGTATACATGTTTATACATGTATACATGTGTATAAATGTAACATAAAAGTACCTACAGGTATCATTTTACAAGGATATACATGTGTATAGTTCAGATTTGAAGGAAAGTACTTCTAAATCTTCCGGGAAACCATCGTCTTCTTCCTCCTCATACGATGGTTCTAGTTCTCCCAGTCCACATCCACCAACGTCTAACTCTGCCGTTTCCCTCTCTTGCAAAATGTCCATTGACCATTTACTTGTAGGTGGTCTTTTGCGAGCAATTGGCAGAGATTCACATTTTGTTCCATCAACGTAAATCATCTGTGTCATCAGATACAATCAGTTAGGATATTATACATGTGCATCTAAATATAATTCAGCATATACGTATTATATATTACCGTTAACAAGGTAAGTGGGCCGCAAAAGTAGTTGTTCTTCACTTTTGGTTTCCATCCATCTTTGCAGTTTGGAAGACTATCAATTAAGAACTTACACCAGTTTATTTTACTGAAATCAGTGTTTGGGCTGATGTGTTTCAAAATTTCTAAATCACAGCACCCCGTCTTTGAACAACTACCGATAACATTTGCAAATAGAACAATGAAATTCAGCTTGAAGTTAAGGTCTACAACCTTACTACTTCGTATCATTTTCCTAACAACTGTTGGTGTTATTTTCCCTTCCTCACATGGATACTGATTCTTCCATGCCTCTATCATTACCCCATTATCCGACACTTCAGCATCCAGTATATTGTCCCCCTCATTTTTCAAACCTAGCATTTGACTTATTGTTTCACAATCTACTCTAAGAGCACCTTTAGCCAGCTTAATTTCCATTTTCTCACCATCAAAGTTTTTAAGCACATAAAATCCTAACTTTGCAGGTATACCATCCACCTTGAATTCAAGTAAGCTTCCAAATCCTAGTCTATCGATACATGCCTGTTGGTTAGGCTTAAGGGTTGCTATAGCTAAATAAAATGGGCGTGGGCTAGACCGTGTCCTAAGTGTTGTCGAGATATCTACGGCCTGTTTTTTCCCTTTTGTGTCGATCCTAGTTGACTTAACTTCTGGCCTAACTTCTGATGGTCCGGCTACATCAGCTTCATTGATAACACCAACTGTAACAAATATAACGCATGTTCTTCGTTAATACAAACACTAATCCACACTAAAGACAAAAACACAGATATGTGTATCAATACCTCTTGTCTTCTTAATCGGTTTTCTTACAACATTAGCAGCAGTTCGCTTGATCCCTTTCCTACCAGCTTCCACTACATATGTCATTAGAAAATAAATTAATATCAATTTAAACACAAATGTTATTCGTCTTTGGATAAGTTTTTTTATGGTGTTACAAACAACTATAGTAATACCTTTGTCCTCAGGGCTACTACTCCCAATTCTTCCTACTATCACGCTTCTTCTCCATCTCACAGGTGATGCTATTCAACAAAAAACATATACAATTAAACATACGCTTTTATATTTTAAGTGTAACGCCAAATAATTTTGTGTGTCATACCAACGCTCGCAGGACTCCCCTGGTTTGGTTGAACCTGAGCTTCGAAGTCGTCATTGCTATTTTCCACGTCAGCGTCAATAGGATCATCAATTGTATTTTCTTCAACCACGCTTCTGTTATGTTTTGTTCGGTAACTTCTCCGCAGATCTGTAACACATATAAATGTTCGGATCGTTAACAGTACTGTATAAAATAGATTATATGTAATCTGAAATTCAGTATATATCAGACAAAATATAAAAAGTATAACAACGTTGTACTTATTGTTTACTTAACAGCATGCATTTGTAATGAGTTACTACACCATTTTCTAAATTTATATATATACGTGTGTTGTTTATAAAGTTATACACATACATGTGTTACTTATTAATTTACATACATACATGTGTTATTTAAACATACATTCGTTATTTATACACACATGTGTCACTTAACAACTTTGTCATGAACTACAACACCATATATACAGTTATAGACACACATGTGTTATTTACCAATAAATGTCTTATTCAAACATACATGTGTTATTTCCACACACATATGTCAATTAACAACTTTGCCATGAATTACAACACCGTCTATAAAGTTTATAAACGTCTGTATAACGAATCACCATACAAAGAAACATAACACAAACAAACATACTCATACACACATCCACTATATACATCCTACGTTTTTAATACCCATTAATCTGTTGTTTTGAACAATGTTTACAGACCCGTGATTCAAAGATGTTTACATTCCCATAATCCACATGTGCATACATGTTTACACACCCACAATTCCCACATGTTTTACAAACCCATTACCCACAAATGATTGAATACATCATCATAACAAACATGTTTACAGACCCATAATCAACTCAAAAACCATATATCCAACAGGTTGTGTCCAACCATATCATCCATTATATACATTGTCACAGGTAATCCCTCCAACATGTTTTTTTGTCCCATATCATCCGTTTACACTCCACCAAAGAACATCATTTAATATGAAACAAAACAAATATTAATTAACACTACATTATTAGTTTCTAACACAAAATAAAGATTAATTGTTTACATCAATTAAGATGTCGGAAAAAAAAACACAAACACATGTAGTTCAACAATCCGTTTTGTTTCTTAATTAAACATCGATTTAACCTAAAACTATGATTAAATTAAAAAAAATGACTAAATAAATTAACAAAACCATGTAAATCATATCGCCCAAAAACACACATGCAGTATGATCATTCATTTTTTTTCTTAAAATTAAACATACGTATAGAATGAAACAATGTAAATAACACAATCAAAACAACTAAAAAATAAAATAAAATCCATTAGATACCTGTCATTTTTCCCAGAAACAAGAACAATTGTGTGTGTTTTTTGGTACCGCCGCAACTTCTTTGATTGATATGAAAAAAACCCTAATAATTGGGGGTTTTAAAAAACTATCAAAGGATAAGATTGTGTGTTTATTTGATTTGATATGTCAACCGGTTTTTTAGGAATTTATTTTGATCTCAGAAACTACTTGACTGAGCAACTTGGGGGGAAGTTATTAACATACTTCACAGTGAAGGAAGTTACAAATTAAATGAGAAGAGGAAATTCCGAAAATGTCCTCATAATTAATTAAAATGCAGAAAAAAACTTCCAATTATTTACCAAAATGCCATGTGAATCCTACACCATAGATCAAAAAAAAGGAAGGCCAGGATTGGTTCTCGCAGTTCTCGCAAATTATTTGGTTCTGTAAATAACCCTTCCCTATATATATATATATATATATATATATATATATATATATATATATATATATATATATATATATATATATATATATATATACTAGTTTTCGAAGCCCGCCCAATGGGCGGGCATGTCTTATAATTATTTGTTTGTTGTTTTTTGTTAGCGTAAATACATTTTTAAGAATTGTCAAACAATATTATAAGACGATTGGTCGAGCATTACTTTTAATCATTTGTTTGTTGATTTTAAATAACTTGTATACATTTTTAAAAATTTACAAACAATATTATAAGACTTTTTTTTTTTTTTTTTTTTTTTTTTTTATCACAATAACAACCAACAGTTTTACCAATGCGCCAAGTAACCATTCATTTACAATTCATAGCTAAATCATGATCTTGATCACTCCATATGATTCGGTTACACATCACTGATCAAATTATATGTCAAGTGTAAGTACCGATATGATCATTTACACACATCATAATACATGTTCATCTTAATCATTTCCAAATATGGACGATCTCACAAATAGATTGTGGAGGGAATGTGGTATTAAATCTTCATGAATTTGTCAATTGTTGCTGATCTCTAGCAATATAAATGCCTTGTAGCTCTACATTATCATCACCCTCATGTGGATCGTCACCACCACCATCTTTACCCAAGTCATCATGGCTTGCGCCGATATTTTTAACCATTTTGCTTTTCGCTTTATGAGCCCAACTAATAATACCTACTTGTACATGCTCTTAAAATATCGACTTCTTGAACTTACTTCCCATCTGTACATTAGATATGTCAACATTTTGTACTTTTATGGAGTGGAATCAAATTTATAAGTTTCACCATAGAAGTCAAATTCAAACGGATGAAAGTATGATGAAACACATTACTTACCTGTGTGACAAGCGCGTAAAGTGGTAAAGTACTATAACTGCACAAAACTTGAATAATAAACCTATTGCAAAGAATAAAAACACACTTTTAGTACACGGCCTTGAACGAACCAAGGCATAATGAAATGTTGGTTTTTGATATCAATAAGTTCATTAATCATGCTTTACCCAATGACAAGTCTCGGGATAATGAAACGCAAAAGTATGCAAGCTCGGAAGCGTTTTGGAAGAGGATAAAATGAGCGGTTATTCAATATCTTCGATATAGCACCGAAAATGGATCTCATGAATTGCGTTTGGAATCTCTCTTCTTAGAGCCCCCTGAATTCACAATCTCATATCCACATTTGTAACGTCACAACAATAGAAATTAATAAACCAACAAATATGGTGATGCAACCATTAGTGTTTGTTTTACATAGTACCTTTTGTACAATTAAAATCAATACTCGCCACTAATGAAACATGAATACATATCGTTAATCATGTATCAACTCAATTACTCAACCTCATTAAATATCTCATTTCAAAACCCATATCAGTATACGACTTCCAAATTTTCTTAAGCCAAGCGATTTGAAATCTCATTTTGTTATCTTTAGCAAAAGCAATAAAGCCCGTTTTAAGAAAGAATATATCTTACATATATAAGACCCTTTAATGTAACATGCATGAAAACGTTCAAGATTGTTGAATACTGTTATAGCATGTTTTTTAAGATTATTCCATCAAATCATCTTGCAAATCATGGAAACAAAGAATTGAGATAATAAATAAAAAGAGAAATGCCGAAAACAACGCATGTTAATAGGAACACAAAAACACCAGCTCCGCCGCCGCACCACCACCACACATTCGCTCAAGAAACAATGATTGCAAACGAAATTAAAGTAACTCGTACCTTTCTTGTCGAACGTAAATGATTATGTTTTGTTACTGATAAAAACCCTCTTTTGCCACCCAAAATCATTAATAGCAATAAGTAGAAAGTGGGCCGAACAAAAGACATAGTTGTACGACATTTCTATTTGAGCATCTGTAAATGATACTCGTCATGGCTTTGCAAAACATAACAAAATTCGAATGTTAAGTTGCAAACAACATCTTAAAGTGAAAATTTATTGGTATTCTGCATCGCCACATAAACATACATAAAGTATTTGAACCACGACAAATATAAAAATTATGCCTATATTATGATTTCTCATACTCAATAATTTCTAACAACCTATGTGTGTAAATATTCATGTGGCCTGAACCTATTTTATTATGTATGGCCACCTAGTAACTGTGTTCCGACACCAAGGTGAAACTGATCTATTTACCATTTTGAAACATAATGTTAAACAGTCTATATAATTGGTCCAAGAATGCAAATATTAAAATCCTGTTGGACATACTACATGTATATTAGCAAAATTGTTTAAAACACATACATGAAAAAATGATTGTTCGTAGAAAACAGTTGTATGTACAGGTAATTAGACCAGTTGGGCATCCTCCCTAAGCAATTGTATTGTTTGAGGCGACCAAAGGTAGAAAGTATTGCAATTTTGGAACATATGAAACATGAGCTTTTGGTTACCTTGAATCTTCAATGTTATCATTATGTTCTACTCCAACTTGGTACAAACCAATAACCGGATATCGCCATAAGAGCATGCCCAAGTTAAGCACACACCCGGTTCCATAGTGAAACTGGTTTCTCATGTTTGGAAACTGATAGAGCATAAGCGATCATTCCTCACCTAAAAACTTATAAACCTTCTTTAAAAGAGACTGCGTCTCCTCTACATTGTTCTCATTTCTTTCGTCTTCCGTGTCCGCTTCCTTGATCACAGTGCGGCATGTGTGCCACAGTAAAAATGATTGGCAGAATTTAGGCAAAACTGATGGTCCCGCTGAGCACTGGGTACACCATACAACCAACCGCGTTTGTCAACTTATCTGGTACCACCTTGAAAACATAGGAAAGATAGTATCATTAGTAGCAATAAAAAGGAATCCTATTAAGGCGAAAAATACGTGGATGATGTATGTAACCTTGTAGCTATTAACCCTGAAACCTGTTTGTTCTTTGGTGCTATATACTTTTGAGAAGTTAAGCCAACTCTATCCGATGTTATTCAAGTAAATGCTAATTAACAAAAGAAATCATTGATAATAAGAAAGGTTGTCAAAAAGAAGGTTGTTACTGAAAAAGATGATACAGTGGATTCGAAGAATGTTGAAAATACTGCTGCAAACACAGAGGTTGTTAATGAAGGTACTGAGCCATCTGCTACTCCTTCGACTGTTAAGACTTCTACTGATAAAAAAACTGCTGTAAAGAAAAAAAAATTTAAAAAGGTTGCTAAGAAGAAGGTAGCCAATAATAAGGATGAAGTGGCCACTATGATGGATTGTTTCCTATAATGTTGTTATATATTTTACAAAAAAGGCCAAAATAAACATTAGCATACATGATCTGCATAGATTTATGCAGTTAGACTTGTCTTTAAATATCAAGTTGTATAATGACAAAAATAGCTAAACGCTAATGCTAAATGCTTCCTCTAGTAGCTAAACACTAAAGCCAAACGACTTTTTAAGTTTTTATTTCAAACGCTAAACACTTCTAGACATTCTTAAATGTTCCTTGCCAAACATACCCTTAGTCTTACTTCAGAAGGCTTTGTTATTCGCTTACTTTCAATAAGCATATAAGAACTATCCATTATAACTTAAAGACTTGAGTGGATCGAATAACAGGTCGGTTTATCAGGTTTCAGATCCAAACAGTGCATCTGCAACCCGTTATAAGCATTTTCCATTCCTTTTCTATCATGATCCAAACACTCCCTATTGATGCAGAAACACGCCTTATTGCTTCAGTTTGCAACCATCTAAATGCTCGATTTTCAAGTAGAAAAGAGTCTTCCATTGTCACAAATCTAAAAAACCATTCGTACAGATTGTAAATTGAAACTTTAATTGAAAAACAAAGGATAAAAACATGATGAATCCATCAAATCGTTTACTAACCTTATTAAGTTTGTTGATTACTGATATTCAAAGAGTGATAGTAATAAGAGAATCAAATGTAGAGGAAAAATCATACAGCCCTTTTGCGTTTTATAGCATAGCCACACAAAAAAATGTACAAACTTAAAAAACTTCAAATGAAATTCAGATAAAAAGGCACATACTTGCGAAGAAGGATTAGGCTATAGCATCTATGAATCCGAAGGTGATTGTGGCTGCTGAGGTGGTTGTGGCCACATTGCTGGACCCATAGATGGTGGATCCTGCTGTGTATAAAGACCAGGATCCATCAAAGGCTTGTTTGATATCATCCCTGGTGATCCGGACTGCGGTGAATGCTAAGGTGCCATGTAATAGTAAGGGAACATATTAGAAGGCCCGCCAACTGGCACATTCACTGTTGGCATAGATGTCATAACTTCTTTTATATCCTTCCTAGGGACTATATCAACCAAAAAGTCAAATATTTCCGTCCTCGTGATTGCAACATCAATGTCGTTTCTTTGCAGTGTCCTCCTTTCCTCAGTATGATTCCATGACCGTAGAGTCAACTCTAATATGAACATCTCACATGCTCTTTCAAACACAATAGCTGCTTCGGCGGATATCATTCTTACATCCTTGTCAGCCTTCATGATCTTCTTAATTCTTGCTAATGGAAGGTTGTGGTTCTTGAAATCATTGACATTTTATATTTCTCGATATCGGCTTACCCAAAATGACTGGAGTTGTTGTTGAAGTTGCTGCTCCTGTTAGTTGTTGTATTTGATGATAAGCCAATCGTTGTTATGTTAATTGTGCTGTGGTGGGCTGAGCAGTGGCATGAAGGGCAGCTCCTCCTGGTGGTACTATTGATCCTCTGCCAGGGGTTCCGCTTATTTGGGTTTGATCATATGGGTTTGTTGCATATGGTAATTGAGGTATGTTGGTCATGATGTTGCTACCTTGGGGTTGCCCATGCCCATGTGGATCCATCTTGCTTGATATATATGTAATTGGTTCTGTAATTACGTATAGGATCAGAAACCAGAATGACTTGTTAGAATTCAAAATTCTCATACAAATATTTTCAAAACTAAAAGCTACAAAGTACTGCAAAATCATCAAGACCATAACCGATATAGTGCAGACAATTTTTTGATGTTGGAAGTTTATGCAAGTGTTGTGTAAAAGTTTATCTGGTAGGTTTGTTTTATGTCTTATACAGATTCTTGAATTCGAAGCCAAGTTGGTTGATTTAGTCAATGTTGTTCAAATCAGTCTAGGTATCAGTTGAGAGAAACATGGTGGAAATTGAGGGTTACGACTTCAGTTTGCAACACTAACATATAACACATATTCAAACACCCTTAAAATAAGAAAACGTAAACCTCAATCGCCACAATGGCTAATTTGACATTAGGTTCACTTTTTACCACTCAAGTAACCGCATGTCTAATTGAATACCACTATCCAAAAAGGGAAAAAGTACCTTCAGTCTCTTCTACTTTTTTTGGTAGGACTGCTAAGTGCGATCTTAATTTTTGGTCACTTTCCAACATCCAGATTATTACTACCATTGGATGGAGAAGGTTCATCATCATCATATGATGATATATCCAAAGGTAATGGATCTGCCCTCTTCATAGTAAATCACATGCAACCTGAGATAAAAAATGAGATTACATGAGTTAGGTAGTGTGTTGGTCTAACTGATATAGTGAACCGCAAAATGAAGAAGAATGGCGGTGAATCAAAACATACATACTGGGAAGTTTTGAGCAATAGTGATTAGCACAACCTCACTATCCAAAGGACATCAATACTGCTTCTGCAGTTCATGTGCCAAGCCTGCAGAAATTATACAGTTAATCGTATCAATTATGTGGTTAATTTGATATTATATACGGATGGGATTGAAGCCAATAGATGTTGCAGGTTTTCTTTGAATCCACTTGCTCTAAAACAACATCATATTCACATTTTATTGATCCCTGATAAAAGTAAGAATGCCTTAATCTTCAGTTTGTAGTGTGTCGGTTTGTTATTTCCACTTGATATCAACACACCTGCAATAAGTCACTGTAATGATTAGATATTTAAGACTCGAGAAACGTTTTTATTTGATATTCGTTAGTTACCTCGACAACATTTCTTTCAGGAAGATTGATCAATTTCTGAAAATTATTACTCAAATCAACTTTCTTGGTCATATCGGTTGGTATGAAAAGAGTGGTGGTGATAGGAGAGGGTGTATTTGCATGACGGCCCACCACGACTCGCTGTTTCAGCCTTGTATAAACCCACTGACTTTTTTCATACCCCAACGACCCACCAATTTTCTACCTCCAACAATTTAAGCATCTAAAATATACATTAATTTGTAAATATATAAAAGAAACACCCGAATCACAAAAATAACTCTAATATTGTCGAATCAAAACTACAATAAAAACATACCTCATAATGCCATGTATCATAAAGTCGTCGGCTATCCACAATTCAAGACACTACTATACGTTAATTTGTAAATATATAAAAGAAACACTCGAATCACAAAAATAACTCTAATTTTTTCGAATCAAAACTACAATAAATACATACATCATAATGCCATGTATCATAACGTCGTCGGCTAATCCACAATTCAAGAAACTACTAAATCAATTTCTGTTAATGATGATGCAGGACATGGAGTAACTTTGTTGGAGCCTTATGTTGAAGAAGCATCAGTGGAACTGAAATGGCGTGGAGGTTTTGATATTGAAGCGCATACACATTCGGCCTTGTATATTCTCCCCTCTTTGTACTGTACCAGCATCTAAGCAATTCATAATGTATCCAGTTTGTATGTTTTGTGTATAACACTTACATCGAGCTTCTTTAAATCAAACACTCTTCGCAAGGAAACTGGTGAGTCTCTAAAAGGAGTGTATTTATCTTAATTATTACTTACAGCCAACAATCAGAAATAACAAAATGCAATCTGATAATATTGTTGCACTAATTTAAATGCTTGATTTACTCCCTAGACTTCTTTTTTAGCACGGGTATCATGTTTTCTGCATGATTCATATCTGACAAACAATGGAAGCTTCCAACGTACGTATTGTCCCTTATACCTGCAGAGATCCACTACACTTGTGAGGCATTTAGGTTATGTCTAATTGGATAGCATGTTATTTATCATAAGTATTCGGTTTCCAATACCTATAAACTTGTTGTGTACTGTATTAATCAAATAATGTATAAAAGCTTTATGTTTCTAATTCTTCCTGAAATCTACATCTCAGATATGCTAATTATAAACTTATATTGAAAATTAAGAGATTATATATACCTTTTTCTTGAGGTGGTTGACTAACAACAATATGCATCGTTGTAACTCCACCAGGAACATCACACAGTGGACTCCTGCAATCGCCTACCGTCAATCGCCTACCGTTCTACTGTTCTACTGTTTTCCAATATCTTTCCAGTACTAATTATCTTTAAACCTTTTATTGTCTTCGGGGCATTCTCTTTCTCTGTCAGACCAAAAAGATTACACTGTTTCATTGAGTTAAATAAAAATATAGGAAGATACAAAAGCATCATTAGTAAATGACGATTGACATAAACATTATTGTCCACTTTAATCTTGAAACAAATATAGCTACACGACATTATGGTGATATACTGTCTAAGATTAAGTTACATGTTCACAAAATCAATTCTTCCTTATGGGCAACTTAAATATCCAAAATACAGGCCTTTGCGACCTCTACTACCCTGAAGTATCTTAAGTTTGTTACTCCTTATGGGCAACTTAAGTCATGAATCCCAGGCCCATAAGCTTATGCGGGTTACCAACAATGATCTCTTATAACTTTGGGACTCTGCAAACACCAATTTACACCTACCAACCTGTAAACACACCTGCCAAAATCACAGTTATATACAACTTCTCATGACACCTAACGCTGTTAAAATAATATAATTCAACACCTTCAACCTTACTGGCAGTTTTTGCTTGGAAAATGGACACGCTTCAATTCTTCCCGAGCTATTTTGATAGCTTGTGGAATATCTTCTTTTTTATCAACTTTATATTATCCACCCTGCAGCAATAACAAATTTAAGTTGTACACCTAATGATTAAATAGATGCACCATAAAACAACATAAACACAGAAAGCAGTTGAAACATGAAAACAACAAACAAACCCAGTAAGTTTCCCATCACGATCCGTTAGCAAGAGAATATCTGAGTAGCGCCCACAGCAAATGTGTTCTCAATTGTTTGATACAGCTGGCTCACAGATAATTCATAATTGGATTTACTAAATATTTAGTTAAAAATTAACAAATCCAAAATAAGTACACGCGTGAAATATTAAAGCAATGGTGACATATTAAAGCAATGAAATATAGAAGAAAAACAAAAGGTTCATAATTAACCTAAAAAGAAACAGCCAAACATTTAATCAACAACCTCAAAAACAAGGGATATATTAATAACCTCATCAGAAACATACTTACTTGCTTGATATCACGATGAACAATCATCAATCCTAGGAACTGGATAATATTACAATAGAAAATAAAGGAACTATGATAAAATTGGCTTACTTGCAAGAGTCAGTCGTCGTCTCTAATGATGCTTGACTTTAGCCTACGTTAGTAACCTAATCAAGCAAAATCCAAATCTTTATATTTAAACAATAATAAAAATCAAAACTTTAAATCATAAACACATGAATTAAACAAAAGATATATTATGGATATACCCAAAATAATCCCTATCCAGCAAATGGTATGATGACGACGTCCTCATAACTGATCGATCAACTGCAAGTTAAACATATAATGCATGCATGGTAGAAAATTAAACGTAGCCATCATCAAGTTTATAAGAAAACAAACCTCGTAATCAGTCTAGCAAATGGTATGATGACGACGTCCTCATAACTGATCGATCAACTGCAAGTTAAACATATAATGCATGCATGGTAGAAAATTAAACGTAGCCATCATCAAGTTTATAAGAAAACAAACCTCGTAATCAGTCGTTATTGAATTGAATACGGAATAGAGACACTGATTAATGGATGCTTATATGTGTTTTAGGGTTACAGTTTTTGATATACAGAAGATATAATTAAAAGCGACTCTAATATTTTTAAAGGAATGATTTATATTTATTAAAAAGACTTAAAGTATAATTAAGGAATATATACAGTATTTATCTCATTAAAATAGTTGTTGCATGGGTTTATAGGCATTTATAGATTATAATATGCAACATAATTATCAAAATAACTTGTTGCCTAAGTGGTAAACACACAAGTTATTTATACTAATCCTACAAACAACCCAAGTTCAAATCTCACCATGGTCATTTTTTATTAAATTCGAATTTTATAAATAATTGCTTAAGAATTTCGAAAATTAATACATGAAAATGAAATATTATTAATTAGGTGGATAAAAACATTGCTTAGTTGGACAACAAATGATAAATAAAAAAATAGCCTAAAATTCAAAATTAATTAAATGTCTTCAAATAAAATAAATTTTAAAAATTAATTAAATGTCTTCAAATAAAATAAAATTTAAAAATGCTTACATGGCAACAATGTGATGACATGGCTAATAATGAATTATTGGGCAATGAGGTGGCGTTTACGTGGCATTATCTACGTGTTATATATAATATAGATATATATATATATATATATATATATATATATATATATATATATATATATATATATATATATATATATATATATATAGTAAGGATCTAGTAAGAAGATTAGTTATAATAAGAAGAATTAAAAATGCTTACATGGCAACAATGTGATGACATGGCTAATAATGAATTATTGGGCAATGAGGTGGCGTTTACGTGGCATTATCTACGTGTTATATATAATATAGATATATATATATATATATATATATATATATATATATATATATATATATATATATATATATATATATATATATATATAGTAAGGATCTAGTAAGAAGATTAGTTATAATAAGAAGAATAAGAAGTAATTACAACTATTAGATTGGAATATCAATGGTTAAAATGAAATGGTGGCAAATCTGTAAATAACATCACATTAGATACACTGTTTAGGGGTAAATCGGTAAAACAATTGTAAAGCTTGTTTGACTTTCCCATCACTTTCGGTGCTTCATATCAAGTTGCAGAACCACCAAAAACATAAATGGTTTTATCACCGTCATGCATTCAACCATCAATTATTATCATATGCATCTCTTGAAAATCACCATTTTAATAGTACGCATGCATCTTTTCCAATTGCATCTCTCAGATGAGAACGATGATTCATGCATCGTCTCTTGATTTATTCAGATGCGGGCATTAAACAGATGCACGAACAATATATACACAAAAATTCTTACTAGATGCGTAGTTATTCGGATGCGAGCATTAGATAGATGCATGGACAATATATGTAACAATTTTTACTAGATGCGTAGTTGATTAGTTTACTTCAATTAGATGCAAGTATATGATGATGCACAAGCTAACGATTCATTTTAATATTACGTTGCATTGATTAAACAATGTGGTGCATGGTTAATTACTGCATCTAAGATGTACATCACTGTTATCGATTATTTAATGCATCTTAAAAGGATAATATGCATCGATCTTCTATTAAATTATAACGCATGTTTGTGTATGTTTACAAATCATAAACAGATGCATGATGGCTGTGTACATATACTAGAGTGGCTGTGTACATATACTAGAGATATGAATGATTAATTTATACTAGTCGGATACCCGCGCACAGCGGCGGCGATAAGTATTATGTGTTTGCTTACCCGTTTAGTGAATTCGTTTCACAACACTTTGAATGTATATGTGTTACTTGTATGTGTTTGTTTAGGTTACCCGTAGCTTTCCCGTTACATCATTATTCCCGCATATAAAAATACTCTCGCAATCTCTTACATGTCAAACACTCCCCCAAAAATATATTTGACGAATCAAGATTGTATTGATTGAAATAAAGGTTAAAGTTGTAAAAATTCGAATTAAAATAAAATAAACCCACTAAAAATATAAAAACTAAAAGCTCATAAAAATATATCAAAATGGATGTTGAATTAAAGAGCATAGAATTTTAGAAAATATGGTGAAATTAGATTATAAAAAAAATAAATAGATAAAAATATATTTCAATTTGAAAATAAAGATGAATTTTTAATTGAGAAGTGACACATGTCACTTTATAATTGGAGCTCCTTATCTTACTTTTTAGTGGTTAGGAGTTAGGCTTCGAGTTTGTTAAGAATTGACACATGTCATCTCATGATTGGAGCTCCTTATCTTAATTTTTGGTTAGGAGTTAGGCTTGGAATGAGGTTTGACTTTTAAATGCATTATATAGTAGTATAGATTAATATAAGAGATGCATTATCAAATTCATTGATTAGATCTACGCATATCAGATGGAACCCACCACGGGGGGAATGAATTAACTAAAAATGGTTACTTTTAATTTATCATGTTTGAGAAAACGAAAAAAAAAAAACTCCAGTAAACCGAAGAAGAAGTCAATTGTTACTCTAGTTGATAAATGACAAAAATGCCCTTATATGCTATTTAAATTGATTGGTCCATATTACTTCTTATTCTTCTTATTTTTAGATTTCTTCTTATTTGATCCTAACTATATATATATATATATATATATATATATATATATATATATATATATCTCTATATTATATATAACAGGAGGCGTTACACGAGTGAGTTTTCATTCACAATTTTTTTTTCTTTACTAGATCCACATGTTATTCTTACTTATTGATATGGCTTTGTGATAATTATTGCAGTCCATGATGAGAATGAAGGTGTTGGTCCATCTGCAGATTCTGTGATGGAAGGTGCTAAAGTGAATAAGGTTTCTAACATTACTTTTGATAAATGCAGTTACAATATTTGATAAATTTCCCTTGGTTAGCTTAAAACTTTACTATGTTGCTTTTCTATTTTTTGCAAAATATTTGTCAATAACTTAGTGTTTTCTTCGTGAAAGTCCATCTCCACAAAAGCTACTAGCATTTGAAAAGTTCCTTGAAGACAATCCAAATTAGCGTGATAAAGTAGTATTGCTTCAGATTGCTGTGCCAACAAGAACAGACGTCCCAGAGTGTATGTTTGACTATATTGATTCATTTATTGCTCTGTTGGTTTATTGATTATTCGCCACGTTCTTTATCAAAAGTTTGTCGTCATACAACATTCTAATACTATTATTATGAACTAATGATCTAAAACCTTAAATTTAATTTTATAGTTCCTGATAATTATGTTTTTGGCACCATGCAGTAAAGGGTGAAGAATACAAGTTAAGCTGATCAGCCAAAATTTGCAAGAATGGCAGCAACACAACATGATGGGATTATAAGAACAATGGAAACAATGCTTAGGTCCATTGTGATGAGTATGTACATGTGATTGGTGTCTTATTAACCGGAAGTGTAAACAGCTGTTGAGTAAGAATATGATGTATCCAAAGGTCACTAAACCAATAGTCCAAATGTGCACACAAAATGATAAAAAGTTAGTACTTATCCTAAGGTTTGTCTTTCTGTTGTTTCTGTTAACTTTATTATAAAGTTTATTCTAATTCTAACTAATACAACTTTAATTATTTGGTCTTTTAATCAATTTTTCATTGTAAACTAATAGTTTTGTATTGATTATGATCACAGTACATGAGTAGATGTTTGATTGAAACAGTTAGTAAAATATTAGATACTGATACATATCCTAATGGGTCAAACGGTTTGAAATTCGCCTATAACTTAAATATTACTGTAATAGTTATTTTATAAAGTTTGATACCAGCTTCATTTAAGATTGATAAAGAGATTAGTGTAATTTGGTGTTATGAAATAATATAGGGGTTGTATCGTAAAATAGCATTGGATGAGTTTATCAATTTGAGAAAGATGATGATATGGTGCCTGCAGTTTTTTTATTTCTAGAGATTTTTTAAGGATAGTGATCTGACATGGTGAGCATTTGTGTTATTTGCAGAAAATGGCTCTTCCTAAAAGTAAGTACGAAGAGGATGTTTACATCAGTAACCACACAAGTGTTTAGGGATCATGGTGGAAAGATCATCAATGGGGCTACAAATGTTGTAGCTGGAATAGAAGATGTTGAAGCTGCAACAGCTGGCTATCGCCCTGTAGGTAATGGATGAGTGTTTTTTTTCCTATTGTTGACACCAGAAGTGGGATCACTCTAATCCATAATGTTGTGTACAATTGTGGGTATATGGATGACGGAAAGACTGCTGAACAACTATTCAATACCATTATCGATGTGCTCATCGCTACTGTTGCTTTTGTTGCGGCTTACACTGTACCTGGAGGTCCTGATCAAGATACAGGTTATCCACTTCTCAAGAATAAACCATATTTCATCATCTTTGCACTACCAGATGCCCTTTCGCTCACATTTTCTATGACATCAGTTATCACATTTCTTTCCATCCTCACGTCTTTTAGTGTCCAACTTGCTACTTTTCTTCCCATGAAAGTTTTAATTTACAGGCCTTTTGTATACCGACAGTTGACGGCAGGTACTTGACGCTTACTAAACTTTCAGCGATTAGTACATTGCCTGCACACGTCGCTGCTCCCTCACAAGCGGAAGGTACTTTATTGTATTATTTTATTCACCTGTATTGTGGTCGTTACCTGATTATTTTTTACTCTTCCTTTAGGTTTCTCATCACGATCTCAAGAACGTCGTATTCTTACACCCTGTCCCACAGACTCGATCCGAGCAAGTGTGGTCTTGGTTCGGCTGCAGTTACAACGTTGGATTTTAGTGCGGGTGTCATTACTTCGGTTCCGTCCTCATCCACTGGAGGAGTTTCTGGTATCACAAATTACTCAAAATAAAACCATGAATTTTTACTCAACAGTAGCCTTTAGAAAAATTTAAATAGATTTACTAACTTTTATGTTCCATTCCTTCAAAATAATACATCATATGTAGTCATTAGCCTTATGCCCTTATGACTTTGCGATATGAAAGTCAAAGAGGTATTTTAAAGCGATGGATTGTGTATCTTCCCAGTATTCTCATCTATGTGTCATCTGACCAACTATACCAATTTGAAGTCTCTAAATGGTAGTACCTAAAGGGCATTTGAAATGAAGGCATAAATTAACTACTTTAGGCTTATATGCACCGATCGCAATTTTAGTATCTCCCAAACCTTCTAATGACCGTTGGTTGATATTTTCAGATCCTAGAATCACAAACATCATCCACTATCATTCCTTTGGAGTGTACATATATCATATTTACGTCGACTTTTGCTCCTCATAAAACTCTAAGAATATATAAATACCTTATCTATGCAAATAGTTGGGGCCATTTCGACAGGCTGCTTTTGCACCTCTTTGAAAGAGCCAGACCTGAGAGTTGCTTTTGTTACAGCTTCAGCCTCACTGGCCGCAAGTGATGGGGATTCCTTAACGACAGCAGGAGTGGATATTCAACATGATCTTCATCAGCATGTTTTTCCTCCTCAGGCTCCAACTCCTCCATAGCATCTTCCATCTCTCCCTCAAGTACATCACCCTCTTCATCCTCACAAACATCCTCATCCTCAACCTCTTCCTCCACATCAAGTACCTCTTCTTGAACATCCTCTACAACTTTTTTCTCATCATCATCCTCACCTACATACTCCTCAGGTTCGGATTCTTCTGGATCATTATCCTCCAAATCCAACCGTTCCCCTTTTTCAAATTCCTCAATAGTATCTTTCACATCACTGTCTTCTCCTGTCAGCATAAAGGTAATGAGTATACTTTCATGTGGCTAAGTGTAACCTTGGTATCCCATAAGCATTCCAGCATAATGGAACAATAGTCCACAAATAGTTATGTCCTTTATAACCAACTTAAACATATAAGATGTTAGCTGAAAGGAACGTAATAAGCAACATGAGCATATAAATTTTCCATCTACGGCCATCCTTATAGATGCAGCGGATCCGCTATCTCATACTTCACATTTGAATAGGTGACTGATGCAACTTGATAACACAGGTAAAAATAGTACCATAAGAGAAGAATATACTGTTTTGAAGTACCGTTCCACCTGGATAGAAACCGCCATTGCTTACTCCTCCTTAAGCTGTTATTTTATACCATATGTTCTTAATTAATATGGATATTAATATCTAGGTTGATCTTTTCAATGTTATAGTATGAGCAACCTAAACAATCAGCAAAACAGAAATACGCTAATATACATTACACTCCTAAATAAGACACATCCTTGGCGCGGGTGAATGTTAAATAAACTTGGATGCCCCTTAAGTTTCAGCTTTTAGAGTGTGAAACTGTCGAAACACTATATGGTATGTTTTAACAACTACTTCATTGGGAGAATGAAGATTCCTCATCACACCCGAACAGACTTCTACTCAACCCAAGACCATTGAATAGCTTAAACTGTGATTAACCCCACAGACAACAGATTTTATGGCCAACATCAGAACCTCAAGGGACGTGAAGTCTCTAAATGGTAGTACCTAAATGGCATTTGTAATGAAGGCATAAATTAACTACTTTGGCATCATGGCCTTTGATTCCGTATCTAACAAATCTACTTTATCCATATGTCTTCTCGTCATGAACTTCCAAAAATATTGAATATTTCCAGGTCCGACAATTGTAAACGGCCTTGCATTATAAAGAAGTGTAAAACGTGGACATCCCCCTTCATAAAAAACCTACCTTTTACAGAGTGAGCAAATGCATAACTAATCCTTAAACAGATTGATATAAATTCAATAAAATACAAAATTATTTCATATATCAACATAAGCACTCTATTATGCATAAATGATTTGCTTCCAGTAAAAAAAAATCTTACTATGGCATCAGTCTCCATTGCAGCACTCCTATACCACTGCTGTCTGATGATCCACATGGTAGCAAATCTGCAATTGGTTTCACTTATCTTGATACAAAAATTAAGTTCAGCCAAAAAAAAATACATAATACACACTGCTGGTATAAAAAATACATCTCAAATCTTTAAGCATTTTTTAGACAACGGGTCAAGGTTTGATGATCACGCACTATGGAGTTGGCGAATTAACGTGTTTAGGATGTTTCATGTTTATCATTCGATTTTTCCTCTGATTACAAGTTTTTTTATGTTTTCAAAGCCAAATACCAATTAATGCTTATTCATTTTTATTTCAACAGGTGTGCTTATTTGGGTACTAATTTTAAAAATATATATGATGAGGTGAAGAAATGGAGGGAGTGAAGAGTCAGCTATCGACACAATGATTGGTTTCACAGTAACTAATGCGAGTCCTAAGAAATCACCTTCGTCACACTCCACTCTATTAGGTAAGTATTTCTTTTATTGCAAACAATGATAAATGCCGAGATTTTGTAGTTATCTGACATACGTCTTAATTTTATTATTAGTCACAATTCATAGTTAGTCACGTCAATTTGGTAACTAATTACTACAGTTTACATATGGTTAGTTATACAGGGAAGAAATATTTGCGCAACCAGCTGCATTTAGAGTTGCACGAGCCCAGATGCAAGCAACTGCAAAAGGAGTTTCATACACTAAACAAGGTAACCGAACTCTCCAAGTGTTGATTTTTGAGTCCTTTAGTCATTTAATTATTACGGGTGTGACCTTTGAACCTTTGAGATCAGTTTGATATGTTCGACCATCAAGTTTCATGTAGACTACTTATCACTATTGTTTTACTCTAGCTGTTAGACTCCAGTAACTTAAGTCCACTATAACAATAAGGCGAGACAGATTTTTGTATTTCATAAGGTTGAATTCTGAATTCTATTGATACTTGGTTATTAGATACTTATAAATATAACTTCCAAATGAGAAGTTTAGGAGTACACTTTGTTCACCTGTGTATATAATCAATAAATTCATGGGATTTCAATTGAAATTTGAATATAAAGAAGCTGATTTAGCTAAAGGTAACGTAGCTCATAGGCTACATCATAACTTTGTATGCTAAAATTATTTTTGGTGATTGATTTAGATTTTATGCTTGATTGACAGACAAGTGAATTTGTACGTATGATAAAGGGTATTATCCAAGTGGTTCAACACTTACCCATGATAATTTGATCTTCAAGTTCATCATCTCTTCTCCTATCTTATCAAAAGGAATGCATACAATAATCAACTCTCAATCATTAGTTGATATTTTTAGACTTCTATTTTATGACTTTCGTAAAATAAATTTGAATTTAAACTAACCAACTTTCAAAAGTAACACATAAACGTAACCTTTTTTATATTCAAGAGCTAAAAACAAGTTCCACTACACCATTTATCTCAGTAATTTCTTTAAGGTTATCATTCTTAGTGTAACTTACGAAATGATTATTCATTGGGTTTTTTGTGAGAACTATAAGAAGAAAGTAAAATTTAAGAACTTTACAAACTTAAATGAAACTCATATAGAGTTGTTATTGTTGATTACAAAGTTTATGTCTCACTTCCAAGTTATCATCCGCTACTTTATCTTGTGTCGAAAAAAGTTTTCAGAATTAGATTTTCTAACTTCAATTATCTTTCTCACCAAATCACTCTCATTTCAATCATTTCTATATACACAAATAGGCACCTTGCGAATCTATAGTGTGGGTGTAGAAGAACCTTCAAGATTAAGGAAATGTCATAGTAAATACTGAGATATGGTTATCATTGTCAATGATTTCGCACATCAAATTATTGGCGGCTTAGAATACCAGCCGCTGTAATAGTTTTTAAAGCATTTAATTATTGCTTCTAAAAAACAAACCTATTGCCGCAAATACTTGCATTATTTTCTGCATACAGGATGGCTCACAATTCCTATTTGAATGCACACATGACACTTTTGAAAACCAACAGCTAACAATTATGCATACATTTTAAGGTTACATATTAATGGATATAAAATTATGGTAGGTTACATACATTTTAAGGTTACATTTTAAAGTTACCCAATCTAACTACACCAAAACACCACCCCCAAAAACATAAATCCACCAACAAAACCAACCATTCACTTTTTACAAACCACAACACCACATATAATCATATTACAATTAGGCAAAGCAACAACAATGTCATACAATAAACCTAAATAATAAACCCAAAAGAGCCGCATTAAAATGAACAAAACCTAACACAATCAGGCAAACACTGATAAAATAAAACCAACAAACCCCAAAAAATAACAACAAAAAAAAGAGATACAAAGATTCGATACCTTTGATGAAAATATAAGACAACCAGATATAGATATTGAAAGTAACCAGAAAAGAAAGAGTAAATCAAACTCATGAAATGCATGTCTCAAAAATGTCAATGAGATGAGGAGTATAAAATGTGTTAAAACTAACCTTTAGTAGATGGCTATGATTGCCTAATTGAAAAATACTGTAACAAAACTTTGAGTCAAAGAATTACATGCAGAAAATGCATTTAAGGAAAAAATATAAAAATTTATTATTAAAAAAACTAAACAACATTAATCATCCGAAAAAAAAATATCCTAAATCAATCATGTAGTCATCGTCCATATCATGTCTAGAAGCCTGCATCTGCTCCAACCATATCTTAAATAACATAAACTAATACCCTAAACATATATATCTTAAATTTAATTAAATATTAGGATTCCAACAATGTACTTTTATCTTTAAAAATAACAGAAACTAATACCCTAAACATACAAACCGGGTCAGGCCCTTTTATCCTATAATATTTTTAAAGAAAACATTATACATATATTCTTATTCGTTAATTTTTTGGATTCAGCACAACATTATCCATATATAATTGCGCTTCGCAAGTAAAAAAATTCTAAAAACCAATTAAAAAACAATGTGTAAATATGTTTATTTGACAATTTGGTTAGAGTTTAAAAAAACGGCAATAACAACACTCATCGGTAAAAAAAAACAATGTGTAAATGTGTCAATTATAGATCTTAACCGTTTTATTTAACTTTTAATTACTTTTTAGTATATATAGATCTTAACCTTTTCATTTATATTTTTTAGTATATATTTGATAGGGGCATACCGACTTTATGGTAATACGTTATGAAACTAATATGAAGCATTTAATGTTTTAAATTTTTTAAAAACTAACACCCATGTTTAATGAGGTGTATGTATATTCAAGTGGTAGCAGGTTGTTATTTGGATATACCAAATATCCCGTTATACATAGCGATGAAGTTAATCGTTAGTAACAAGTTTTATTTGGGTAAACCTGTACAAAGGATCCTTTTTGACTCATTATATGTCCTGTCCTTTTTTGACCCTAAGTTTTCTCATATAATATTTAGAGTAAAGGTGGTCTTGAGTTGGAACGGGTCAAACTCACAACAAGTAATTCCCGTTGAATTTTGGCTATTGGATATCTACAGAGTTAGTTATAACCGTGAGCCATATAATTACAGCCATTATTGTTTTGTTGTTATCAAAGCATCATCAACCTCACACTATTTGATGAATATTCACACCGTTTAGTATTATTTATCTAAATGTTACTATACATATTTAAAAAATGTTATATAAAGTACTCATTGTATTAATAGTGGTTTGTTTTTTGTTATGCATTTAAGGTAATAGTAGTTTATCACACTCCAACTACTACGAAACTATTGTTGTTTTGTTATTACCGACATTAATATACCGAGTGCCAATATTGATTGAGACATCTATAGGTTATCGGTTTTAAGTTGCCCTTAATGAACAACACTCAAACTGGGCAAGGTTGAGTTCTGGTGGAAATGAGATTTATAATATACTCTTTTGAATCCCAGTTTTTTCCTGTCCTGTATATTACTCAGTTTTTCCTAGGAAACATGTCCAAATGGGTTTATTTTGAACAATGATTGCTAATTGAAGT